>CM075346.1:31287500-31472500 GCA_037693485.1 Kitagawia praeruptora
CGATTTTAATCTCAATTCCTTAAAAATGAACTTAAAAGCATAAATAGCTATAGTCTGTTAGACTTGCTCTAATAAAACAACAAGGGGTTTGTTGAACAATTTCATGGACCATTTTACCCTTATCTTTACTATATGTTTTTAGGATTATTTTGGTCTTATAACATTGATATAATTATACATACAGTCATAAACTTATGTATATAATATATTAATCTATTAATTGTTGTATAATTAATACGCATATTTATACATACACGCATATGTATATACATAGATAAATACACACATATATACGTTTATGTGGATATATCAGTGTTGTAAAAAGCGGAAATCGGACTTAATCGGTGGAGGCACTGTCCAGGGATTAATCGGATAATCGGAATGATTAATCGGAGCTAATTTAATATTATTTTTAAATATAATTATTATTAATATATGTAATTATTTTATTATTTTGATTATACATGTATAATTATCATATATTTATACAAATATATTTAAAATATATAGCATTATTAAAGTAAATATAAATTTTAAGATCTAATTTTTGAATTGGGTTCAAAATGAGGGAAAAAATTGATAAAATTAATGATTTAACCGTTTAAAATATTAATTTCATATATGAGAATAAGATTTTTCTTAAAATTTATTCAATTTTATACTTTTTGAATTTTGCTTTTTTTTTAATTTTTCTACAAATTTTTCAATTTTTTTACCAATGAGGCCGATTTTTGACTGATTAATCCAATTTTTGACCGATTAATCCCGATTTTGACCGACTTCTGAGCGATTTTTGAAAAAACGATTTTTTAGCCGAACAACGATTAATCAGTACGGTGGTCTACCGAACAGCGATTAATCGGCGATTAATCCCGATTAATCGCCGACTTTTAGAACAGAGGGATATATGGGTAATTCATGATGATATTCGCTAACATATACAATATCTTGTTATACTATTATTTAGATCTCTTGATGAATTAAATATTTAAAAAAAATATCACAATACAAAAAAAAAACCTCATATATGAGAGTATTATACAAATTTGTATTAACATTAACTATCGTAAAACTCATTAATCACATCTTTAATACACAAATGCATAATATAATATAACAAACATCGAATATTAGTATATATAGGAATAACATCATAAATAAGTCACATTAATAAAAAGTGAAACAAAAGTGAGGCGGAGCTTTGGAAGTGTATAAACTCTCGTGGGAGAAATGAGCTTAAACTTTTCCCTCGGTATGTCACTGTGATCAACAGAGAAGTATATGCAGATCAGGCGGATTTAGAAAAATCGATGGGATTAAGAATTATATTACAATGAGGCGTAGACTTAAAATGATAGACAGTGGAATTAGCAAAGCACTGCACATTATTGCAATGACTAATAAGTGGGATTATGTAATTTACGATGAAGATTTGTGGTTAAATTGGGCGTGTGGGATTGGAGAATTTGATTGAAGGATAGATTGATTGACACCACCTATAGGGTCTTGACACAAATACACAATTAACTCAGCAATTGTGGTATAAATTCAATTTCCGATCATATTCACGCAAACTAAGCATCAACACAACTACACAAGTTATAAAATTTAAACTTACATATATACACAAAATAAACAGTAATTGGGGTAGCTAAAACAATTACAAATAAAGCTAATTATCAAGCAAAATGACACATATACAAATAGAGAGGGGGGAGAGAGAGAGAGGGGGGAGGGGAAAGAGAGAGACAGAGAGAGCGAGAAAGTGATTGAGAGGGAGAGAGAGTGGGCAAGAGTGAGAGAAAGTGATACAGAAAGAGAGATAGAGAGAGATTGGGACCAAAAGAGAGAGTGGGCGAGAGAGAGAGAGAGAGAGAGAGAGAGAGAGATTGGGAGAGAGAGTGTGTGTAAAATTATAGAACTTACCTTTGATATATTGCTGGAGAGAGGAGCGGAGAAGCGGCAAGAGGAAGGAGAAGCGGCGAGAGTAGCGAATAAAATTGAGAACAAAATAAGTGGTGGTAACACCCCGATCTGGGGGGGGTTATAAATGCTCAATTTTATAATAAGATAGGAACCCCTTGCAACCCCTAAAAAACCTTCGACAACCCAAATCCTATAAAAAAATTATTTATCAAACTTGGTTTCTTTATAACCCAGCCCAACCCAACCCCACCCCACCCCTTAACCAAACAGGGCCTTAGTGTTGATCTAGTTGAATTCTGCTACACATACACATATTATTCTTATAGGGTCTTTCTAGCATATGTCCAAGGTCATACATTAGTCACTTACTTTCATGGCACTTTTATGAGGTGACTTCCTTTTAGTAGTGGGGTTTGTTTTATGCATGTAGGAGGCTCCATTATCATTATCATTAATAAGAAGTTAATCAAAATTTGACAACTTATCTTTTATTGTGCGCCTTTGGACACATACTAAAAAAAACCATCCTTATATAATTTGAAATTTATGGTTCTCCTATTGTTGGAGGCCCATCTCTTAAATGGGCTTGGGCGATCGAACTGGGGGAACATGATTTGGAGTATACGCCGAGGACTTCGATCAAAGCCCAAGCACTCGCAGATTTTATGGTGGAATGCTCTTTCTCGGGGCCGAAGAACCTTGCTCCCAAAGAGCAGCTAATTCAGGTACCAGGAAATTGGAAGTTGTTTGTTGATGGGTCAGTCGCCAAGGAAAAGTGTGGGGCAGGGTTAATTCTGACAAGCCCAGAAGGATTCGAAATATGTCAAGCTATCAGGTTCACTTTCCCGTTGACGAACAATGAAGCCGAGTATGAAGCGCTTTTGGCAGGTTTGGACTTGGCAAAAAAGCTGGAGGTTAAGCACCTAAGGATATTCAGCGACTCAATGTTGGTGGTGAAACAGTTTTCAGGGGAATACGGACAAAAGGATCCCCGAACAAAGGCCTACGCCCTTAAGGTACGCGAACAATCCTTATTGTTTGAATCACTTGAGTTAAGTCAGGTAGCAAGGAAGAACAATAGTCGAGCAGATGCACTATCAAGGTTAGCTTCGGCAAAGACCCAAAACATTAATGGGTCTACTTATCTGACCGAAGTAAAGATGCCTTCGATAGACAGGAAATAATGTATGGAAATCCATCAAGGAGTAAACTGGATGACCCTAATCAGGGCATTTTTAACTATGGGAACTTTTCCACTTGATCGAAAAGAGGCACAGAAAGTGAGGCATCGGTCGGCGAATTACACTGTGGTCGGGGGCCGTTTGTTCAGAAGGTCAGCAAGTCAACCATTGCTTCGATGCCTAGACAAGGAAGAGCAACAATTAGCCCTCGAGACAGTTCATGAAGGAATTTGTGGGGAACATTTGGCAGGAATGTCCTTGGCCTTCAAGATTCTCAGACAAGGATTTTTCTGCCGAAAATGAAAGAAGACGCTACTGAATATGCCAAGAAATGTAAACAGTGTCAGTTGTTCAGCACAATCCCGAAGCAACCTCCTGAAGAGATGTCTTTGGTCCTTAGTCCCATCCCATTCGCTATGTGGGCAGTTGACATCGTGGGAATCTTGCCCACCAGTACCAAACAAGCCAAATATTGCATTGTGGCGATCGACTACATGACCAAGTGGATAGAAGCCAAACCTCTCTCAGCCATTACCGAAGCCGCAACAAAGAAATTCATGTTAGAACAGGTAATCTTAAGGTTTGGCATTCCTATGGTATGTGTATCAGACAATGGAGCTCAATTCATTGGAAGCAAGTTCAGAAAGTTTCTGGCTCATTTTGGAATCAGGTAGAAGTTCAGTTCAGTTGGGCATCCCCAAGGAAACGGGGCCATCGAAGCAGCCAACAAAATATTTTTTGATGGAATCAAGAAGAGGCTGGGTGAAGCCAAGGGACTTTGGGCTGAAGAGTTACCTTGGGTCCTTTGGGCGTACCGAACAACAGCTACATCTTCCACCGGAGAAATGCCTTTCAAGTTGGCCTTTGGAACGGATGCTCTTCTGCCAGTCGAAGTTGGTTTAGAGTCTTACCGAACACAGGTGTTTAATGTGGAAACGAATGAGTTCGGACTCCGGGCGAACGTGGATTTACTGGAAGAAGAAAGGGAAGCAGCTCATCAAAGAAACCTAAAGTACCAGCTACAGGCAGCACAGTACTATGATTCGGGAGTGAAAAAGAGATCTTTCCAAGTCGGGGACTTAGTGCTTCAGGAATTAGCCACCTCCATGTCAACTAAAAAAGGCAAACTTATGCCCAACTGGGAAGGTCCATATGTGGTGATTGAAGTGGTTTGGCTAGGCACCTATAAACTAGCCCATTCGGATGGCAGCCCTATTAAGAACACTTGGCACACCGCTCGCCTTCGCCATTTTTACCAGTAAACTTACTGGACGCATTTTAATGCTTTTTAATTCAGTACTTTGTTTTACGCAAGTTTATTCTGAATTCCCTAAGTTAGCATCAATCTGTAATCAAAACTATGTAAAAGTTATTGCATGATTAATGAAAGATTGTTTGCTCCATTCTTTATCTGATGTTATTAAGCTAAGTACATTTGTAGCCAAAAGGTTAAGTACACAACATTGAGCTTAACGGACCCATGTTTGGGGCCAACCGAATAAAACACGCGGCCTCTAACTTATTCTTAGTGTTCAAGTACATTATGATTTAAGTTATAAACGCTTGACGAATCCAAATTTAGGGCCGATCGAATGAAATTTGGACCCATACAAAAATGTCTTGGTATTTAAGTTGCTTTGACATTAATTAAGGCCGGGAGGGAATATTTTTCAACCGACCGAACGGGGCCTTAATCATTTACAAAACCCCTTAAATACTGGGGGGCAGCTAGGTTACGACCAAAAATGCACAACATGCTAGGCCGAAGCCGAACACACATAAAAATAAACATTAATTATGCTAAGGCAAAATGAAGCCGAAGACGCATAAAAATAAACAGTAATTATGCTAAGGCAAAATTAGGCCGAAGATGCATAAAAACATATAAATAATTATGCTAAGGCAAATTAAAGCCGAAGATGCATAAATGTAAAGAGAGCTATGCTAAGGCCGAAGTCGATGATGTATAAACAAAAATAATTATGCTAAGGCAAATTAAAATGGCCCGAAGGCGAAAATATCAAGCCCGAAGATGGAGTAAAATATTAGAAGCCCGAAGGCACAAATTAAAAGCCCGAAGGCAATGTTAAACATTACAAGCCCGAAGGCCATCAAAATAAGATTAAAATCAAGGGAACTAGTCGAAAAGAGGCTCGTCTTCACCCGAGGAGACTACCAGAGGCTCATCGGACGTTATCCTGCCAACCGGATCTGTCATACCTAACTCGACATCAATCATTTGAGTATGATCAAAACCGAGAGAGTGTGCCTTCACCAGGGTAGCGTCGTACCCCATCTGGTAGCATCGCTCTTCGGTCAAATCCAGTTTCTTCTGTAGCTTCCGAATGTTCTTCCTAGTGGCCTTGAGTTGCTGGTTTCTCCATTCAACACGCTTCTTCAAGGCATCCATTCCATCCAGCTTCTCCTTCTAGGCATCATTCTCGGCCTTTAAGGAGCTAGCTTGGCCGGTAACCCTCTCCAGATCATTGGCTGAATTTCGGAGAAACCAGCAACTCAAGGCAAATTAAAGCCGAAGATGCATAAATGAAGCCGAAGACGCATAAAAATAAACAGTAATTACGCATAAAAATAAACAGTAATTATGCTAAGGCAAAATTAGGCCGAAGATGCATAAAAACATATAAATAATTATGCTAAGGCAAATTAAAGCCGAAGATGCATAAATGTAAAGAGAGCTATGCTAAGGCCGAAGCCGACGATGCATAAACAAAAATAATTATGCTAAGGCAAATTAAAATGGCCCGAAGGCGAAAATATCAAGCCCGAAGGTGGAGTAAAATATTACAAGCCCGAAGGCACAAATTAAAAGCCCGAAGGCAATGTTAAACATTACAAGCCCGTAGGCCATCAAAATAAGATTAAAATCAAGGGAACTAGTCGGAAAGAGGCTCGTCTTCACCCGAGAAGACTACCAGAGGCTCATCAAACGTTATCCTGCCAACCGGATCTGTCATACCCAACTCGACATCAATCATTTGAGTATGATCAAAACCGAGAGAGTGTGCCTTCACCAGGGTAGCGTCGTACCCCATCTGGTAGCATCGTTCTTCGGTCAAATCCAGTTTCTTATGTAGCTTCCGAATGTTCTTTCTAGTGGCCTTGAGTTGCTGGTTTCTCCATTCAACACGCTTCTTCAAGGCATCCATTCCCTCCAGCTTCTCCTTCAAGGCATCATTCTCGGCCTTTAAGGAGCTAGCTTGGCCGGTAACCCTCTCCAGATCATTGGCTGAATTTCGGAGATCCTCCTCAGCCTTGACCGCCCGAGCCTCCAGCTGATCAACCGTCTTCAGCTTGGCCTGTATCCCCTCCATCCGTTCGGTAACCACGGTGGACCAGGAGACACCCTGAAAACAAATGGGAAAGAGTCAGAGGTTGAAGACGGATAATTAAATAATACGCAAGAAGAAAACTCACCATGGAGAGCAGGGCCATCATCTCAGTACAAGCCTCGAGGTCGTTCGCCTGGGCAAACATCGGCCTATCGGCTGGCAGAATAAGACCCCGGCAGAGATCAGGACCTATGACTGTGGAAAGCTGAGGAGCGGGGGCAATAATCTGATCAGTCTCTAGAACTCCCCACTGAGGAACGTATACCTTCAGCCCCGCATCACCTTTTCGGCCCCTTTTCCTTGAATCGACCAGGGCGGTCAAATCCGTATCCCTCATCTCCAAGTCCCGAGGGGGAGAAGATACAGACGGAGTTGTGATTATATTTGTCTCCCTCTGATCCGGAGCCGACTTCTGCCCCCCCATCGGTCGCCTGAGCCGCAGCTTCAGCTAAAGCAACAACAGCAAATTCGACCGCCTTCTTGCGCTTCCGTTCTATGATCGCCTGAAGGGAAGACACTACACAAAATGTCAGAAGGTTAAATATGTATGGCAGAAAATAAAAATGCAATACCTAAATGTGAAAACAAGACAGAAGATAGATGTTACCACTACCCCAAAGGGCGACCAACCAGTCGTTATCCCTGCTGCTGGATAGCGGAACCCTATCCATTTCGAGTTCGCAGAGAAGACGGTAATCATGTTCGTCTGCCTGCAGGAGTTCGGGATACTTCAACCTTGATGGATTGAGCTCCCCCCAGCGGCCGTACTTCTCCATCTTCGGCCCCGAGACGAAAACCCATTTTTCATGAGTCCCTTTATTGCTGGAATTTGTTTGAGCCCAGTCGGCCTTACCGGTTCGACGGGCTATGGTATAGTAGCCGTTGCTCTTCCAATTCCTTCGGAGCTCATAGTGATGCCAGAACAAAGTTGTCCTTGGAGTCATCTTCTTAGCCAGGCATCGGACTTGAAAGGCGTTTATGTGGAAAAAGTTGTTCGGGTCCAACTGTCCTATGGCTATTCCCAGTTGCTTCAACAACTTCTTAAGAATGGGCAACATTGGCAACCGAAAGCCGCATTTGAACGCCATTTCGGATATGCCAGTGGCCATGCTCCCCCCATAGAGGGGTGGAATTTCGGGGTTGTGCCAGATGCGGTCCTTCTTCCTCGGTGCGAAGAAATACCAGACGTGTCTCTCTACTAGGTAATCGGCATGAAAGTGTTCAATTTTATCTTCGGTCAGCTTTGACCGGAAATTTGCAGTCGGGTATAGTTGGATGTCGCTGAAGGGCGAAGCCTTTGAAGGACCAGCATCCTCGGTCGACCGATCTATGTCCATGCATTCGGAAATGAAGAGACGTTAGCCTTGTACTCGGACAAGAAAGAAGTGGAAATGAACGAAGAAAGCCGAGTACAGTGGGCCGGGATCGGTTAGGGGCAACCTAAAGTCTAGGGCGAAGGAAATTAAAAACGACCTAAAGGCTACAAGGGATTGGGACAGACCGAAAATGGTTCTTGAGTCTCGAAGATCCCGAAGGATGCTCTTGGCAAAACCATTTGTAGTCAAGTCCCAGAATCCTAGGGAGAGAGACATACAAAGACAAGATAGTGGAATTAAACACACAAAACGTCCTAGGCATATGCATATTTTACCTAAAGGGCACATGTAACTTTATGCATATATACGCACAGATACATATATAAATACATGAAATGCAGGTTTATTGCGATAAAGAAAGGGTGAAGATGCTACTTACTGTCTTGAAGATTCCTGATAAGACCGAGTTCTCAAGGATAGATTGCTTGGACGAAAACGTCGACTGGAATCGGAGAGTTGGAAATAACCGGTGATGAAGCGATGGTTCCAATTGCTGCCAAAATGCTTTTGTAGAGAGGTTTTTGCTCCAAATGCTCAAGTGATGATTTGTGCGTAAAATAGAGAAAAAAGAGATTATGGGTTTAAGTAGGAGGAGGTGTGACATTTGGACAGAATCGTTTCGAATTCAACGGCTGAGATCCTAGCACAAATCTCGAGAACAGCCAGCTGTCAATCATAAAGGGACACGACTTCCCAGGAGACGTCTCGACCTTGTCCATCGCCCTTCTTATCCGAATGAGACGTCCGAAGAGTGAATTCCGAAGATGGGCCCAGGCTTCGGCCTCCGTCCTGAGGATAACTCCGAATGAAGCCCAGGGACATGTTGGAGGCCCATCTCTTAAATGGGCTTGACCGAAGATACAGTGACAAATTGCCGGCCCAGCCGAATGAAGCCCATTGATAGTCGGTCCAGCAGGAAGCAACGGTCATGCGGTTATGGACTCCCCAGAACGTGGGACACAACATCCCATGTCGCCCACTCTTCGGTAACCGACTAAAGAAAAGAGAATATGTTTGGTCAGGTTTGGGTTATCATTCATACACAATTACACAGAGAAAAAACACAAGCTCTCTATGTTCAAATTATTTATAAAGAACCGACTGACTTATTCTCACACCGGAGGTGAATCGAGAGGCCAAACCCTCACATTCTTCTTCTGCAGGTTCGACCGAATCGTTATCCGGCAGAATCCAGTCGTAACACCTATATCCTTCGTATCACTACTAGAAAAAAGCTCATAGACATCGGTTTTTGGCCGATGTCTATTAAAAAACCATACCGATGTCTTTGTCAGTGATGTCTATTGTATCATGTCATAGACATCGGTTTTTAACTGATGTCCAGGAAGCTATTACACATCGATTTTGAACTAAAAAAATGATGTTTATATCAAATAGTTTTGCATAAATTGCATGGACCCGACATTTCTACTGTACTATTAGAGGTGCTAGATGCAAATAAACATGTTGTACACAACTCACAAATCGACATATACATCATTATTTGGAAGTAAAATGATGTCTAAGTCTGTTTTAGACATCGGTTTCTTCTATCGCAACTGATGTATAAAGTGGTATTAGACATCGGTTTTGGACGATGTTAAATATATGCAGACACTATCAGTAACAATGTTCGATATATAAATATATCAGTTTTCACTATTAAACAATTGTAGAGTTAAAAATATAATTTGTACAAAATCCAAGGTAAAAGATGTCCGACTGTGACTAAATCCGGAGTAATAAGCTCTTGGAAAAGTGACCATGAATTCTCCTACATTCTGAACCAACCTGGTTTCACAGGGGAAAAAAGGCAAGGAAAGAAAGACGTGAATACATTGGCAGAGGATGGTACAATGCCAACAGTCTCATAAGTTACTGCAATTCAAAATTTAAGGTTAAAACAATATATAGAAACACAAGTTTAGTTCAATTGAAAGCAAAGATGACGTAGCTGACTCACCTGGAAGCTGAGTTGACTCACTGGATTGATGACCGATTTGCCCGAGGTTGATAGGAACACCACAATACTGAGCATTGCCATCATGACAGGGACCTGGAACCATCGTGACTCGCCAGAAAACATCACCGGAGATGAGAAGAACAATAATCTATGAACATATTTCATGTTATACAAACAACTAAATATTCAACCTAAGGACAAATTAAAAAAATTAGGGTTTCGAGCTCAAAAAACCCCAATTGAAAATTAAATCGAAGTAATTGAAATCAAACACAAGCTTAGCCACTTACCAATTTGAGTTTCAAACAAATCGAATTGAGTTTACAGTTTTGTAACTTCGAATCAAATAATCTCTGGTTGAATTGAGATTTCAGAGAGAGAAGGGTGGTAGTATAGAGAGAGAAGGATGAGAGTATAGAGAGGGGGAAGAGAGAATAGAGAGAGGGGGAAGAGGAAGAGAGAGAGAGAGAGAGAGCGGCGAGATTTAGGGTTCGAGAGCGGCGAAGCTATGAGTCGAGAGAACAAGAGATTTTTATTTTTAGTTATTTTGATTTTTGTTTTTAATTTTGTTTGAAGAGAATGTTTGAGGGAGAAACCAAAATTTGATTACGGGGGGGAAACATTTTGTAGAAAAAGGGGGAAATATATGTTGAAAAGCTTTGTGTGTTTGATAAATTGGGGGGAACAAAAAAATGGTTAAGGGGGGAAAACATTTTAACAAATTGGGGGAAATTACGTGCAGGATTTTTTTATAGTTTATTTAAGACATCAGTTCTTCTTGAAAGTGATGTCTTAAAACATAAATACATCGATTTTATTTCAAGCGATGTCTTAAAACACAAAGACATCGGTGGCATTACATGTTAAAGGCGTGATGTCTATTAACAAATTTCTAGTAGTGTATACTTACGGACGTATGGTTTTGGATAGAGCTGTGTGCGTTTATGTTTAATTATTCTCATCAAAACCAGCCTGTGTATGACAAAGAAAATGTTAATTGTTGCTCAAGCACGAGGCTTCGCATGCGCCAATATTAGTGGGCTCACAAGTTACAACCCATGCTAACAATTTAGTACATATTTTTTACTACCAATTAACTTAAGCTATCGTCAATTCGTCGTACAGTCTAAATTTATATTCTTTATTAAAAACAGAAACCCCCTTTGAATGGTATGTCATGTATACCGTGATATGCACGGTATGCCAATTAATTAATTATTAATAACATATTTTAATATTAAAATTTAATATTAATTTAATTTAATATTGAAGTTATATACTAGGAGTCTATTAACTAGCAGTCGGAATAAAAATCGAAAATATAGTATTATATACAACTTGGTGCTTCAAATATGCCAATTAATTAATTAATTATTGATAACATATATGCAAATTAATTAATTAATTAATTATTAATAACATATTTTAATATTAAAATTAAATATTAATTTAATTTAATAGTGAAGTTATATACTATGAGTCTATTAACTAGCAGTCGAAATAAAAGTCGAGAATATAGTATTATATACAACTTGGTGCTTCAAGATTTTATTTATTAAAAAAAATTAAAAATTAAAGATAATTTATCATAATCCGTGCTTCGCACGGGTTATCGGCTAGTCTATACTCTTTATTAAAAGCAGAAACACCCTTTGAATGGTATGCCATGTATACCGCGGTATGCACGGTATGCCAATTAATTAATTAATTAATAACTCATTTTACTATTTGATCTTACTTTAAAAATTGTTTTTTAAATGTATAGATAATAATTAATAATTTAATTTAAATAATTTTAAAATAATTTAAAATAATTTAATTTTATATATAGTATTATATATAACTTGGTATTAAGATTTTTATTCTCTATTTATAAAAGCTTTCTTTCCCCTAAAAAAAAAGTTATTTAAACAAAATTCATGGCGGAGCTTTTGTTTAGCTGGTTTATTTACTGTTGTTTAGCTGGTTTATTTACTGTATACTTAAATTTTGCATTTCACAAGAATGAAGCCTTCGATGATCAAACTTTGAATGTTGTGCAGAAACAGGATTGTAACATCTTTAAATTTGGACCATTACATATGAACAAGTGCATGTACAGAGATGTATGCCCGTGTGCGATGATGTGTCAGTGTGTGTGTGGAAAACCATAGATGACAGAAGTATGGATGTAGGTGATGATTCCATGTATCTATACGGGCAGGTGGCTGATATCTAAAGCATTGCAGGTTACCCATGTCTTGGATTTAATCCATCGTACATAACTCTCTAGCTATCAGAACCTCATTTCATAAGCTGGACGAGTGCTGGATCGAGTTGGCCCACATCCCACCTATGATTGGAGCCAATGAAATGAAACGCTTGTCCCATGCTAATTACTGTATCTTATTGCACGATTACGAAGAAAGAAAAAAAGAGTTCAGAATTTAATTGTCCTATTGAAAGGCCTCGTATAACAACAAATAAAACATGGCCTATATATGATATGATCAAACTAAGCTGTTAATGTTGGTACAAGAGGTATAACACCTAATGTGTTGACCATTGATCCTTATAAAAAGGATTAATAGAGGTTTTGATAGAAATTAGGTACACCTGAGTTCAATGTGTTAATCCAGAAGAAATGTACTGATACAGAATAAAGTGATGATACGTGCTAAGGCCCAAGATAAGATGAAACCCGATCACACTTCGGGTTAATACTAAAGTGATGATTACGAAGCATCACTCATTGGGCTTGAAGTCCAATAAGCTTATTGGGCTATGTACAAGCATCGCTCCTCATACATAACGGATCACGGCGGTGAGTTTACATATCTTGTCCTACAAGCATCATATTAATGGTAAGAGAATAATGCGCATGATGACTAAACACCGACAGAAGACGTGTTCCTAAAGACTAGGAGAAGACTTGTTCCTAAAGATTAGGAGAAGTGCTACATGGAAACTCTATCAATTGATGATTCTTACACCTAAAGAACTACGTAGACTTGATCCCTATATAAAGGGTACGTAGGCATCTCGAGAGGAAAAAGGAAAAAACATACCACCACTACTCTCTCAAGAACAGTCTAAACACACCATTACAACCATATACTTTACCGAGATCTTCTTATATCTCTATACAAAAACCCATCTACAAATCTTAATATTGGCACCACGTCCTTGACGAAATTTGGTTCCAACATTTGGCGCCGTCTGTGGGAATTGTTTAGAGTAAAAGGAAGATTTTCTCTCAAAATTTGATCTACCATGTCTCGACAAATTTCACACACACCTCTTCGCACATACATACCCCTGTCTCACTTCACTGGTGAAGAAACTTCACAACGTTTGAGATCAACCGTCTCTCGTGTTGTGGTTGATAACGAAGGAAATCGAGTTCATCTGGATGCTACAACCGCTCTCGATGAAGTTCGACGTCGAACCCTTGATGAAAGCGCCAACCGTGATGAGCAGCGTCGTCGACACAATGCATCACCTGTTAGAGATGCAAGAAACATTCTGCTTGCCTTAAGGGATAGGCCGACCAATGGGCCTACTGGTGATCGTGTGCCTCTTACAAGAAGAAACTTGGATGGTGAATTCAATCACGTGTCTGATGACGCGGAGCGAAGGAGGTCACCCACAAGAAGGATTGAGTCTCAGAGGCTAAGTGATGAAGAGGTACTGGAACAAATAAGGCTTCTGGAGGAGCAAGAGAAGGAATTTGCTGCTGAACGTCGTCGACTTCGCCAAAACTTAGAAGATGGAGGTAGAGGAGGATCGCCCCCTCGAAGGTCTCCTCCACGTAACCGATCACCGCCACGAGGATCACCATCACCTCGTAGGAGACGATCTCGATCTGGGGAAAGGACTAGACGCGGACAAACACCCCCTCGGCATAAATCCCGATCACCTAGTGGTCGAAGGGACAATAATGGCCGGAGAGGGAGTGTAAGTCGTAGAGATAATTACAGGGATGGTGATGATCAAGAGCAAGATCGTAGAGATGAGGCAGCCTATCTTCGTGAACGCTTGGAGAAGATGGAGAGAGCTATAGTTGGGGGCGGTATTGATCACTACTCTACCGAGTCCCCACTTAACAGGTTCATCAAAGATTATATCCCACGAGCTGGAAACTCAATTCCCAAGATGACTTACTATAACGGAAAAGGTGATCCGTATGAACATGTGACTCAGTATGAGAGACAGATGAGATTAGCCGGACATGACGATATCACTATGTGTCAGATGTTTGAGGTATACCTCAAGGATAGTGCACAAGGATGGTACAGAACTCTCTTGCCTAATTCAATTGACTCGTATGACCAGTTACGCAGTAAGTTCCTCAAGCACTTTGATTACAATCGGAGGACGGGACAGATTACCGCATCATTGGTGAATGTGAGGCAGAGAGCTGATGAATCATTGGCAACGTATATGAAACGATTCAAGCAGGAATGTGAAAAGGTCTCTTCGTTGGATGAGTCACAAGCTATGGGGTTCTTCTATGGTGGGTTGGATAGCAAACAAAGTCGTAAGCTCTTATCCTCATTCTATAAATTACCACCATCAAGCTTGAATGATATGTACACAAGGGCTGAATATATTCGTCGGAAGGAGGAGACTCTCGGCATACTTGATAAAAGTCCAAAGAGGACTGATCGTTCGAAGCATAAGGATGGGTCACCGGAGAAGAAATGGGATAAATCAGCTAATCACTCCAAAGGTGATCATTCTAAAGGCAACACATTGAATGATCGTGCAGCTCGGAGAAATAAAGAGAGGGAGGAGGCGGTGTTCACCCCACTTAACGCACCAAGATCTCGAATTCTTAATGAAATAAAGAACAAACCAGGCTTCGAAAGACCTCCTAAGATGCATGTTCCTAATAACAGGAAGAACACAAGTAAGTACTGTGACTATCACCAGGACACTGGACATGTAACAGAGGATTGCTTCAACCTGAAGAAACTTATTGAGAAGCTCATTAAAGCTGGAGAGCTTGATAGGTTTATTGCAGAAGATAAGGAGCAAAGGAAAGAAGCTCGAGATGGCGGGAAGGTGGTGCGTGGTGAAATCAATACCATTTCTGGTGGGTCAATGATGGGTCGAGATACCAAGTCAGCCAAGAGAAAGTATGCAAGGGAGGTCTACAATCTCTACAAGCAGAGTGATCGACCAAAACAATCAGAGCCGATCACGTTTACTGGAGATGACTTTGAAGGAGTCACTTGGCCACATGAGGACCCATTTGTGTTCACCTGCTGGTTGCATGATCACACAGTTCGAAAAGTGTTGATTGATGGAGGAAGCTCAGTGAATGTACTATTTAAGAAAGCATATGATCAACTCAATTTGGATGGTCAAGAGATGGATCCTTGTCCCGAACCACCACTTTATGGTTTCGGTAATCAAGCAGTGCAAGTTATTGGGCAAATTACTCTTAAGTTGGAGATAGGAACTGATCCTAGGGAAGTCTCACATGATCAGAAGTTCTACATAGTCGATGTTGATTCTCCATACAACATGATCCTGGGGAGGCCTATGTTGACGAAGTTCCAAGCAATATGCTCACTCCCACATCTCAAACTTAAATTTCCAACTAGCAAGGGATTAGGGGAAGTGAGAGGTGATCAAATAGCTGCAAGGTCTCTGGCACTTGAAGAGATGAATGAGCAGTATGCTAGGTCTGATAGCGCAAAAGAGCCCGAAGATAAGGGGAGCAACAAACGAAAAGCTAATGATGTGTGTCTTATCCCTCAGTTGGGAAAGAAGAAACTTAGCTACAATATTGAATTGGAACGTTTTGGAACTGAGGAAACTAGCCCTATTGCTCAACCAGCTTCAGAAACCGAACAGGTGGAATTAACTCCTGGAGATCATGAGCATTTAGTGACTATCGGGAAAGATATACCAAGCGCAATAAAGAGGGAGCTGATTTCAGTAATAAGGGAATACAAAGACATCTTTGCTTGGGGAGCTGAGGACATGCCAGGAATAAGCAAAGACATCTCGGTTCATAAACTTCATGTGAATGATAGCTACCGGACGGTGCATCAGAAGAAGAGAAATTTTGCTCCTGAAAGACAGAAAGTGATCGAAGAGGAGGTGAAAAAGCTTTTGGATGCTGGGTTCATTGAAGAGGTACAATTCCCAGAGTGGTTGGCAAACGTGGTGGTGGTTAAGAAAGCAAATGGCAAATGGCGCATGTGTGTTGATTATACAGATCTCAACAAGGCATGTCCGAAAGACCACTATCCACTCCCTAACATTGATCAACTGATCGACGCAACCGCAGGATATTCGATGCTGAGTTTTCTTGATGCATTTTCTGGGTATCATCAAATTGCAATGGCGGAAGAAGATATTCGAAAGACAGCCTTCATTACTCACAAGGGAACTTATGCATACATCAAGATGCCTTTTGGTCTACTTAATGCTGGAGCCACATATCAGAGGATGATCAACAAGGTATTTGAGAAGCAGATTGGGCGTAATATGGAGTGTTATGTGGATGATATGATCGTGAAGAGCAGTGATAAGAATCATGTGGATGATCTCAGGGAGTGCTTCCAGACACTTCGAAACAACAATATGAGGGTGAACCCGACCAAGTGCACCTTTGGTGTGCGATCTGGAAAATTTCTTGGATATTTGGTGAGTCAGAGAGGAATAGAGGCAAACCCAGAAAAGATTCAGGCCATCTTGAACATGCAATCACCGAAGACTAAGAGGGAGGTGCAGAAACTTACTGGTCGACTTGCTGCGTTAAGGCGTTTCATATCTCGAAGTGCTGAGAAGTCATTACCCTTCTTTGATACTCTCAGGGGAGTAAAAGATTTTACTTGGACACCTGAATGTGAAGAAGCATTCGAAAAAGTGAAGGAATATCTAGCAACGCCACCACTCCTTGCAAAGCCGACTACCGATGAGACACTACAGCTCTATCTTGCAGCGACTGATAGGTCGGTTGGAGCCGTATTGATTAAAGATGATGCAGGAATACAGAGGCCGGTTTTTTATGTAAGTCATGCATTAAGAGACGCTGAGACACGATATCCTAATATTGAGAAGCTAGCACTTGGGCTAATAATTGCATCAAGGAAGTTAAGGCATTACTTCCAAGGTAGAACAATTGAGGTTGTGACTGATCAACCACTTAAGAAGGTGCTACATAAGCCAGAGACTTCAGGTCGGCTAACAGCATGGGCTATTGAGCTTGGACAACATGATATCGACTATAAGTCACGGACAGCAATCAAGGCACAAGCACTAGCTGATTTCATGGTTGAATGTTCATTCAAGACACCAATGGAAGAAGTAATTGATACACCAGACGACCACACCCCAAAAATGTGGTCACTCTTTGTTGATGGATCGGTTGCTCAAGAAAAGTTTGGAGGTGGAATGATTTTAACCAGTCCTAATGGTTTTGAAGTTTGCCAAGCAGTACGCTTCACTTTCAAGTTAACAAACAATGAAGCAGAGTACGAGGCTCTAATATCTGGGGTGAAGCTGGCTCGTAGTCTTGAGGTAACTCATCTACAAGCATTTAGTGACTCACAACTTGTGGTCAAGCACTTTTCCGGTGAGTATGATCTGAAAGAAGAACGGTTGAGGGCTTATGCTATGAAGGTTAGGAATCTCGCCAAAGAATTTGAAGTGTTCGACCTCATTGGAATTTCTCAAGAAGATAATTGTCGGGCTGATGCTTTGTCTCGTCTTGCTACTGTAGAAGACCGATCACTCGAGGGTTCAATCTATAAGACGGAGATTCATCAACCTTCAATCTATCGGAAGGAAGTAAGTCTCATTGGACAGATCAAAAATTGGATGACACCCATTAGAGATTACTTAGAGAAAGATATATTACCACCTGATCGAACTGAGGCCAGGAAGATCAAGTATAGGGCAGCCAACTATATCATCATGGGTAATTCACTCTACAGAAGATCTGTGACTCAACCACTTTTGAGGTGTGCAACTCCTAAGGAAGCAAGGTTGATAATGGAAGAAGTACATGAGGGTGTTTGTGCTGATCATCTAGCAGGCAAGGCTTTGTCCCTTAAAATATTAAGACAGGGATATTTTTGGCCTACTATCCGTCAAGATGCTTTTGAATATGTGAAGAAATGTCACAAGTGCCAAATCTTTGCAAATATTCCACGAAAACCTCCAACTGAGTTAACACCGATTCTTTGTCCGATTCCTTTTGCTATGTGGGGGATCGATATTGTTGGAAAGCTTCCAAAAGGTAAAGGACAAGCCGTTTACTGTGTTGTTGCTGTTGATTACATGACAAAATGGGTTGAGGCTCGACCACTCTCGCATATTACTGAAGATGCCGTGGTTAAATTTGTCAAGGAGTACATCATCTTTCGTTTTGGGATTCCAAAAGTGATGGTCTCAGACAATGGAACTCAATTTAAAGGCAAAAAATTTCTTGAGCTCATGGAGATGTATAAGATTGAACATCACACTAGTTCTGTTGCATATCCTCAAAGTAATGGACAGGTGGAAAATGCTAATAAGACCATCATCAAAGGGATTGAGAAGCGATTGGAAGGTGCTAAAGGACTTTGGGTCGATGAGTTGCTTAATGTGTTGTGGGCATATCGTACAACTCCTAGAAAAGCTACCAATGAAACACCCTTCAAGTTGGCATATGGAACTGATGCGTTGGTACCTGTAGAGATTGGGTTGCCATCATATCGCAACATTGTGTTCAATCTGGAGAAGAATGAAGAAGGTCTTAGGGCAAATGCAGATCTTGCTGAGGAGTTAAGGGAAGAGGCTTCCTTGCATACAGCAGCATATCAACAGAAGGTTGCGCAACACTTTGACTCTGGAGTTAAGAAAAGGTTGTTTCGTGTAGGGGACTATGTGCTTCGTGAAACAGCTACATCTAAGCCTGATCAACTTGGCAAGCTCATGCCTAATTGGGAGGGTCCATATAAGATTGTGGACATGCCTCGCATAGGGACTTGCAGACTTGAGACTACATATGGAGTACCAATAAAAAATACTTGGAATGTTGCCAACTTGAAGAAGTACTACCAGTAGATCATTTTTTCATCCTTGGTCGATCACTTTTGGTCATGTCAAGCCTAGTATTTCTACTTAGTAAGCAAATTACGATTTAAAAGTTCTTCATAGGATTTCCCGATATTTAAAAGCTTATTAGCGCAAAGGATATTGGCAATGTAGCTATAAGTTTGAGCCTAATAAAACTTTCAGTTCTTTCTTCATATTTGGTATTTTACATTTATGTGCTTTAAAGATATATGTTAAGTTATTAAGTGATGGGTCGAACTTAGGGACTTAACTTCTTCAATAGATGACAAGTCCTTAGGGGACCATGACTTGATCTACTCCAGACAAGTGATCTACTGTTCTTATGCACAACCGTAGATCACTAAGGGAGCATCAAATTAGTTACTCCAAACTTTTGATCAACTGAAGATCACTTGGGGGAAATCAAAATAATCTGTCTTAGAGTAATGATCCATCACTTCTGATGAAAGTGACGCATCACTCGGGGCAGAAAATAGATATGGTCCGGCTATATACTTCAGTGCGAAGTTATGATGGTCCATGCACCGGCTCATGCTTTAATGCAACTTTTAAGTCGGGAGATGGGAAACAATGATTACTGAAAAATTCAAATTATTTTTCAACGATCATGGAGTCAGTATGACAATCTCTCATCCGTGTGCAATCCAAATAAAAAATAATAAATTAATTTTGAGGATTGGAAACAGAGGCTGAACCGAAAAACTGTTCATTATACTATGATGGTTCGAAGCCAAATATTTTTAGTTGAGAAAAATTCCAGAATCATGCCACTAAATTAACGTGCTTAAACATGATGGAGTAATTAACTGAAAGTGATGCATTTTACGGTACAAGGTGTTCAATAAAAGTGAACAAAGGCCCAACAAAGTGATCATCAACATATTGTTTGTGAGAAGATCCATACGAATGTACCAAATTAAAATCATCACTATCTTAGCCTTATGGCTTACAAATATTCGAAAATAGCAAGTCTACAAAGTAGAACACAAAAGAGTAAAGAAAATGCAAGACTAGTTCTCGCCCGTAGCATCAGAATCATTCTTGCCATCAACATCATTTGGAGTTTCGCTTTCTTCCTCAACCGGAGTTTCATCAGTTACAGCAAAAGGATCTCCCATACTGAGCTCCCACTCTGACAAACACTTCATGTAAGGGAGACCAGCATCTCGCACCATGATAAGGCGAGCCATCTTGCCTTCCCCATACCAATGAGTCTCAGCAGTGAGTTGTGCCTCAACAGCAGCAGCACGCTCCTTTTCCTTATCAGCAAGAGATTTCTTCAACTCATCATTCTCTTTGTTTGCATCCTTGAGTTGCTGCTTGAGATTTTTAATCCTCGATGCAGCATCAGCAACTTTCTTTTGCTCCACAGCGACTCGATCATCAGCATCCCTCTTCAGCTTATCTCGATACTTGGATTCTTCAAGAGACTTATTAGATTGCTCGATCATCCAGAGTAGTCCCTAAGAAGAAAATTAATTAGTCCGAGAAAAAGTGATAATAATAAATCAAGAGTGATATGCAAGAATAGGAAAGACATGTTAGAATTTTACTTGAGTAACATGAGCAACAGATTGAGCAGCACATGCTATGGAATCCATCACAAGTAAATCTGGATTATCACCAGAAATTGGGATCATAGAGCTCACTGTGCGCCCTAATGAAATCGAAGAGCTAGAAGCAAACACAGGAGTCTGCTCGGGCAAGCATCTAAGTGATGAAGAATCAACCACCTTCAATTTCTTAGTAGGTTGCTTAGGTGAAGCATCAGCAGGAGGAGGATCAGGAACAGAATCAGAGGCAACCGAAACAGTAACAGCCAAGTCAACAGCATCAACTTGATCAATAGTGGGGATATTAGTGTGAGAAGAGTCAATCTGAGGAGTCTTCCTTATCCTTCTTCTTTTTTGTCTGTCAGCTTGTGCTTTAGCTTCCGCTTGGGCTTGCAATCTCCTCTCATGCTCCTCATGTTCCATTTCTCTACCTGAAACTGACAAGTCAAGAGATTGTTGTTAATACCAATGTAAGAGTGAACGCAATTCGATCATACGTGCAAAAGTGATGATACACAACTCATGACATGAATGCAAGACAGAGAATGCTAATCAACATAAGTGCAGTGAACAAAGAAAAACTTGACAAGCATAAAGGTGATCAGATTCTACCTTTGATTCTGATTAGAAACCTCTCTCTTTTTGCTTTTGCTGCAGACATTATTTGGGATGGGTCATAATCCTTTCGGAGTTTTGCATATTTGGCTTTCTCGCTAGTCTTAAGAACGGGATTACAAGCATTAGGGGTAAAGTCATCCCACTTAGCGAATCTGTCAAGATCAGGTCCAACTAAGTAAAACCACTCACTATGGGCACCACGGTTATTTGACGGGGTTTTTACCCACTTTTGTGAACCAATCTTCAACCCAATGGAAAAGAAACCCGGAGATTTAATTAAAGTGGTGAGCTTGTAGTGAGTCCAAAAAAGATTTAGAATTGGCTTCACTTTCTGTTTTCGGCATCGAAGTAAAAAGCTGTTTATGTGAATGAAGCTATTTGGGAGCAACTGTCCTAATCCCACATGCGAACTCCTCACAACTCGTTTAACAAATGGGTGCATTGGAAATCTAAGACCACAAGCAAGTGATGCTTTTGACAAACCAATCCCTACCCTTTCCCCTCTCTTAATGACCTCAAATATCTTATCATGTGGACAAGGGTTAACACAAGTATAGCAATCAGGAAAGAAAAACTTGGTGCTAAGTGAGTCTACTACATCTTGGGTGATGCTGCTGGGCATGTGGGCAAAGCGATAAAATTTATCATCTTCAAAAATGTAAGTATTAGACCATGTTTCTTTTGACAGAACCAACGGGACAGGAACACTAGAATGATGAGAAACTAGATGAGAATGATCCAAGTGATCTACGGTATCATCACTTTGATGAATTACTGGTTGTAAAGAATCTGGCATCTGGAAAAATACAAGACAAAAAATCATCAAGGTTAGAGTCCATCCGAGCAATTTGTGTAAAATATTTTCTAAAATACATGACCAATATTTTCAAAATATTTGAAAAATCTCGGAATAGTGACTCTAAAGCCTTGAAGATTTGGGGACTATAATTATGGTATGAATTATGGTGGCACTACAAGTATGATAAGAATTATGGTGTTAGAAATTTGTTCATGCTACCAAAAATCAAAGCTAAGTGTGCTCGGGAAGGCTACAATAAATTACATGTCAAAGTTTCCTACATCAACAACTGGCTTACATGACTGCCTAATAGGTACTACATTTTAGTGCTATTATTTATAAGAATAAAAAGTGATGGACGTCAGTGCATGGTGTGCTTAAAGTGAAACATAATACATGGCTACATTAATTAGAGTTTAGCATGTGACAGAGGAATGCATAGGTGCAGCAAGCTAGTAGTATATATGCATGCGTGTGAAAATTAATATTTGCATGGAGATTTATATTACGACACTAGCAACAACTCATCAAGTGTTCTGTCATAATGAACAATCAGCAGTTATGAGTTAACAAATAAAAGCTACTCCCATCCGCTATGGCTCCTAGAAATCTAAAAGTGCTGTGGTAGACATAAAGCAAAGACCCGGAGAGTTGTAGCCTAAATGTTTTTACATCACATCTACATGCTAACAAACAGATGGGAATGAAAGCAGTACTTCATCAACAAAGCAAAAAATGGTCTTCTACCAAAATTTCTGGACAAGGTTGCAGAGAGAGAGCCTGTTTTGAAGGAATATACTGGTTTTGCACAGATTTTTCTGGGAATCATATTATATACCACTGGAAAGCTCTTGGAATCTATAATTTAATACAAAAAACGGTTCGTGAAAAGGATTTTTATACGAAAAGTTATAGCGGTTTGAATGAAGGAGTGTCAAACTATTCCGAAAATGGTAAAGGGAGAACCTGATTTCGAGCACTAAACTGGTTTCATACAGATTTTTCTGGGTGTTGAGTTATATACTCCTAGGAAGATCTTGAGCTCTAGAATCTTACGCAAAAAACATTTTGACAAACAAAATTGTATTCGGAAAGTTAGAGCGTTTTGAATGAAGGAGTGTCAAACTATTCAGAAAATCAGCACATAAAAGACCTGGTTTTGAGTAATAACCTGGTTTTATACAGATTTTTCTGGGAATCAGACCATTTACCAGTGGAAAGATCTTGCTCTCTACAATCTTATGCAAAAAACGGTTCATCATAAGAAATTTTCTACGAAAAGTTATGGTTGTTTGAATACAAGGATGTCAAGCTGTCCAGAAAATCAGCACCAAATTTTCTGATTTTTAAGACATGCAAAATGCTATATAAATGCATTAAAAAGACAAGATGGTGAGCTCAAAGTGTACCTTGAAAAGCAACTATAAAAGCAAGATGAAAAACGGATGCAATGGACGTCTGAATTTGCCTTAAAGCTTGCCGAAATCAGCTATGAAAACTTGTCGAAATGCGCTGCAGAAAACTACCTTAAATGTAGCAGAAATTCCAGAAATTCAGATGCATAATCTCCCAGAAAATGAGATGAAAAATGCAAGAGTCTATGGTCTGAAATTTTCAAACTCGTACCTGTAGAAAGTAGACTGAAAAACAGGTAAGAAAACACCAGAAAAGCTATCGAAACCTACTCCAAACTTCACCTAAACTTGCTCCATACAAATAGCAAGAGAAGATATGTGATAAAAGCCACCAGGATTCATCTCTGATAAACTTATGAAGCTCTTCAACAGAGAAGATGAAAATGCAATATGGGTAAAGCTATGAATTGATCAAATTTTATGAATGTTATTACCATGTGCAACCCAGCAAAGAAGTAACTATAAGATATATAGCTGATAGATATAAAGCTACACCAAAATCAATGGCTGTGATTTGTTTCTTTTTCTTGAATTGCTGGGATGATACGACACGAAATAAATAGAGTACAACTGCTATTTATCTCCTTTTTGGCAATTTCAGAGCTGCAGACATAAAAGATGTATTTTCTAGTTTCTCTGTGGGGTAGTCCATCACGTGATTTGTCAGAAAAGTGGGAAAATTTGAAACACAAGTCAAACAAGAAGGTACAAAACCAGCTGGGGACTGAAATATAACAATATGTTTCCTTGCATGGGGCCCTCATGTTGCTTTATAGTGTTTTGACAGGGAGGAAAAAAGGTAGCAGGACATTGTTGTTTTACAAGGTACCAGTTACGAACCAAGATAAAGTGTTGAGAATTGTATTATAACCCGAGCAAACTCATCAGGCAAACCACAAGTCAACACTTCGATGAAAGTAATCAGGTTGAAGTATTTGAAAAGCGGGCAAATCTGTATCAACACCTTTTTGTACCATAGAGGTAATGTTTACAAAAAGGTTAAATCTCTTAAACATTTTAATGAGTCGGTAGTCTACATTGGATGATCACCCGAACAAAGTCCTCGGGTTGAGTGAACACTATATCTATGATATCACTTGGAATATCAAAAAGTGAAAGCAAGAGTAGAAATCATCAAAAGTGATCGGGAGGAAATCAACAAAAGTGATCGGGAGAGATCACTATTTTTGCTTATTTACAATTTATAGGAAATATTCAACTTTGACATTTCCAGACATGGTGTCTTGCATGCTGCTAGAAATCCAAAGATTCTATAGTCTACACCTGCTTGATATTAGGAGGATGAAGGATAATGATTGAACAAATTCATTCGGCTTGGATTTGCTTATGATAAAACATATTGTGGACAATAGTCGACTACAAGTGTGACTACTAGTAGAGCCAAAAATATGACTTGGCGTACCAAAAGATTAATTATGTCTCAAATAGCCAAATGCTTCATATACGGGTCAAATATTGTGAATCAATAGTTGAACAAAGTGATCAGTTTGAAGAGCAAAAGCGAGTCATCCGGACAAAATTAAGTGATCAGAATTAGAATTCCACGAAGAAGATATCTTCGCAAAATTCTGGGGACTTGTTGGTACAAGAGGTATAACACCTAATGTGTTGACCATTGATCCTTATAAAAAGGATTAATAGAGGTTTTGATAGAAATTAGGTACACCTGAGTTCAATGTGTTAATCCAGAAGAAATGTACTGATACAGAATAAAGTGATGATACGTGCTAAGGCCCAAGATAAGATGAAACCCGATCACACTTCGGGTTAATACTAAAGTGATGATTACGAAGCATCACTCATTGGGCTTGAAGTCCAATAAGCTTATTGGGCTATGTACAAGCATCGCTCCTCATACATAACGGATCACGGCGGTGAGTTTACATATCTTGTCCTACAAGCATCATATTAATGGTAAGAGAATAATGCGCATGATGACTAAACACCGACAGAAGACGTGTTCCTAAAGACTAGGAGAAGACTTGTTCCTAAAGATTAGGAGAAGTGCTACATGGAAACTCTATCAATTGATGATTCTTACACCTAAAGAACTACGTAGACTTGATCCCTATATAAAGGGTACGTAGGCATCTCGAGAGGAAAAAGGAAAAAACATACCACCACTACTCTCTCAAGAACAGTCTAAACACACCATTACAACCATATACTTTACCGAGATCTTCTTATATCTCTATACAAAAACCCATCTACAAATCTTAATATTGGCACCACGTCCTTGACGAAATTTGGTTCCAACAGTTAATATTACAATTATTTTTGTGATAGCTGTGACTGTGATAATTGATCTTGACTCTTGATTACATGTGTGTAGTAGTAGTTTGTAAAGAGAAGAAGATTTGATAGTATAACCACAATGTGCATGCACAACGAGGACTGAAGATAATCTCTACCTGCATGTACAAATTAATATTCGCCAATTACAGTGATTGATGTGAACATTTCATAGGATTAATATTATACTAGGATTGTGCCCGCTGTTGCGGTCGTCTAATTTTTAAGAACTTATCGATTATTGATGCAGTTGTTTTAATGATTGAATTGTTTTATTGTAAATATTCACCGTTAATTTGTTCATTACAGGATAAATTATTTTTATTTTTTTTGCAAGATGCAAGTATAATAGTGCCAGAAAACCAACTAATTCATAGATTCAACTTCTTTGCGGTTGGCAGAGGAGTCAGAAACTTTAATCCAAAAAAATATCTGAAAAACTCTAATCAAAATACTCACTTAGATTCAGTCTTCACGTTTGTGCAGGTATTTGGTTCATGCATTTGTGCAGGTGTTTGCTTCATGAAGTACACTACATGGGCACTAAAAATGGCGTTCCTGGTGGAGAACAGGTGCCAAATGAGACAGTGTGGCCACCTTCAATAGATCTCCCAAAATCTGAGTACAGCTACAGATGTGGAAGGAAAAGATTACTGATTATAGGAGAAGAAGGACAATATGAAGGTGTATTGTTAACGTATATTATTATTATTGTTAAAAGATATTAAAAGATATTTTATATTCTGGGATGTTGGGATATTGCTTTTATTTATATTATTGATAATAGGGAATTTTCTTAAAGGTGATTGGAGTTACTTGGTATGTCGTGTGCTCCAAGTCAGTTTTATGTGTATTTAAGTATTGATTTGATGAATGAATAAGACATAACCTTGAGAAAATATTTTATCATGTTATCAAGAGCCTAGGTCCGTAAGAGTTTGCGGGTTTGATTTTACTAGAGTTGGTAGGTGTGAGAATAATTAACACTACGAGAGTTCGTGGTGTGAGGGTAAAAACTTGCGAGAGTTCGTGGTGTGAGGGTAAAAACTTGCGAGAGTTCGTGGGTGAAAACAAAATCAAAGAATATGACAGAAAACACAACTACGATGATGATACGTTTTTGTAAGAGACTATTCCAAATCAACGACGACAAAAAGAGGAATTCTGAGGAAAATCGTGAAGCGATGTGTTGGGAACAAAGAGACGCGTTGGGAACAAAGATATGACGAGGACAAGAATAAAGATCACAATGAGGAAGATGATTCAAGTGGATCTACTGATTGGAGCAAATTCAATTTATTTATTTTTTGGCAAACTCACGATTCTGAGTATCATGAGTTTGAGGGGGATGTTAACGTATATTATTATTATTATTAAAAGATATTAAAAGATATTTTATATTCTGGGATGTTGGGATATTACTTTTATTTATATTATTGATAATAGGGAATTTCCTTAAAGGTGATTGAAGTTACTTGGTATGTCTTGTGCTCCAAATCAGTTTTATGTGTATTTAAGTGTTGGGATTAATCCAAAGTTGACGTGATCCTAGTTGTTAGTAAATTGATATGGTTGAATAAGTAGATTGATTTGGTCGAATAAAACAGTAGCAAGATTGTAGGATCTTGGAGTCTGTTTAAGGAAAGTCGTGGTATATAGTTCCACATTCTCTGGTATTCAGTTATTTAGTTCTCTATATATGTAATAGTTCTGGAGCATAATAAAAAGAAGTCTTTGAGAGCACACAATGTAACCTCTTGTGTAAACCCAGTAGTTGTAATACAAGAGTTCAGTTTTTCTCTTCAAGATAAACACTCCAGTTATATTTGTGTTTGTACTTGGTTTTTCAACAGTGGTATCAGAGCATCGGGGAGGGGGGATCAAGGCTTAACAGCCTTCCCTCCGATCCTTGAGGCATAAGAAGGAAGAGGCGGAGCCTTGGTGGCTCCATTCAGGCCCAGTCAATTTTGTGGGCAACGGTGAAGCCGAGGGGTGGAGTTGCAGTGGACAACAACTGGTTTGAGGAAGAGAAGACGAGGTCGCGGTGATGCGACGGTGATGAATTCAGGTAGGCGATGGTGGCAAAGCTGCATATGTAGTATGGGATGCATGTGCATTGCTGTAGAGGCCATATGGGCCGATGATGAAAGCCATAAGGGCTACGAAGAACATGCCATAAGGGCAAAGAGGAGGTGATGCCAGACGGGTAAAGGAGTAAGCTAGACGGGCAGTGAAAGGAGACGGTGAGTAAGCCAGAAGGGCAATGAAAGGAAACGCCAAACGGGCTGATGATCAAGAGCCATACGGGCACAGAAAAGGTTAGCCAGATGGGAAAGTTAATGGTGAGCCATACGGGCAAGCTAGGAGAGCCAAATGGGCAAAACAATCGAGTTGCCAGATGGGCATAGAGAAGCCACACGGGCTGTTTCATTTTTGATGAAAGCCATATGGGTTTTTAGGATGTGATTCGATGATTTTAGAATTATGGGGGAGATAGGTGGTTGATGTGTTGATGGAGAACGACGGAGAATTTTGCTGCGGTGGTGAAAGGTCCGACGAGGTGCAGGCTGTGTTCTTAATTGTTTATGGTTATGTACGTTTGTTCGTGTACAGGGGTGTTAACGAAAGAAAGAGAGCATGCTGGTTGTGTCATGCAGGGGAGGCGGTGGAGCGGTGGTCTTCGCCAGGCAATAGAAGCAAAAGAAGGCTTGCCCATTGAGAATGAAACTGTTATAAAGCTATGATTAGAAAGTATGATTAGATGTGTTGAACCTTGTCTGAGTGCAGATACGAAGAAAGCCATACGGGCTAATAAGAAACTTGCCAGATGGGCAAATAGCTTGTCAAATGGGCACCGAAGATCTTGCCATACGGGCAGAGAAGTTGCAAAGCCATACGGGCTGATAAAGAAGTTGCCATATGGGCAAAATGAACTTGTCAAGGATGTGGACAATGTAAGCTTTGGATTAAGGGAGTGATTGTTGGGATTAATCCAAAGTTGACGTGATCCTAGTTGTTAGTAAATTGATATGGTTGAATAAGTAGATTGATTTGGTCGAATAAAACAGTAGCAAGATTGTAGGATCTTGGAGTCTGTTTAAGGAAAGTCGTGGTATGTAGTTTCACATTCTCCGGTATTCAGTTATTTAGTTCTCTATATATGTAATTGTTAACGGAGGAATTTGGGAAAACAAATTCGGGGAGGGTTGCTGGAATTGTGGTGGTGGTTGATGAAGGTGGACGGCGTAGGACGTTTAGGGTTAGGGTTTGTGATTTGGGGATGGCTGAGATTGTATGCTGAGATGTGTTGCAATTTAGATCGAATATTGAATTCTCTCTTTTTCGCAAGGGTTTGCCTCATACCATACAATGTGCCTACGTATCCTATTTATAGGAATCAAGCCAAACATAGTTCTTGGGTAACAAGTAATCGTAATGGGCTAGGTTTCCTTATTCAGGAAGCCCATTAGGTCATGACTACCGCCTTTGATATGGATTTCAAAGCCCAACTACTTTCTCGGAGCGTGACGGTCAAGCTATTGACTCGGTATTTTCGGGGTCAACGCTTTTCCTAGGCTACGGAGAAAAAATAGTCATAAGGCAGTCCTGAGAACCAAATGAGGGCGAGATCATCTAAAAATGGACGAGATCTAGTGACTTATCGTTCAAGGACCTTATTTGTGGTCCATAACCTTTAATTTCTCTATAAGGGCGAGATATTAGAATAATTGGTTCCAACCACCAAAAAGGGCGAGATGCCTAAAATGAACCCGTGTACAAAACCTGAAGGGCGAGACCCTAGAAAAGGGGCGAAAAATATAAAGTTATTTTTCGGGCATAACAACTACCCCCCAGTTTCTTGAATGATTTTCTCTTGAAAGAAACTAAATTCAACATTTTCCTTCAATAAGGGCGAGCCCCATTTTTTCCTAAATATCTATCTCCATTTGTTATTCCCGAGAACATAAGGCTTTTCCCGCCAAATCATCCCGCGCCCTATTTTTTCTCTTTCTTCAAGTACTATATAAACCCTCAACCTTCCATTTTATAATTCTTACGTATTATCCTCACGAAGTGCTGTTAACATATCCTTGGAGCGTGGGCGAGTTTCCTCAATCTCCTAAGCGAGTCTTCCATCTTTTAAGGCGATATCCTCTTTTCCGAGGGCGACATCTCTTCAACAAGGTATTCTCTCTCTCCTATTTTTCTTTCTTTTCTATTTTTTTTTTATAAATTGTTTAGAATAGGAGTAACTCGTCTAGGATAGACATCGCTACCTCTTCTCGCTAGTCTCCTATCTAGGACTTTTCCAATCTGTGAGGGCGAGGTCCCCTTATATGCATTTTCCTTTATTTCTTTTCCATAAGAGAATAACCTCGCCCTCTCTTACAGATGTCAAGAGAGGATTCTTCTTCTGATAATGGATCATCATCACCTTCAACCTCAGATTCTCTTGATAATCATGATGATATTGTTTCTATCTCTGATAGCCTTCATGTGGGTGATGTTGCTGATGACTTGGCCAGTGTTTATCATGCCCAAGATTTAGGCGACACTGGAGACGAGGAAGACGATTTACATGATCTTTTTGCCGGCTTAGATCCTCAAGAGCCTGGTCCCTCTAGGTTAGGAAAGGGTCCTGGCAAGGATCTAGCAAGATATAGACAAATGTTAGATGAAGAAAAAGATAAAGAAACTTTAGATGAGGACGAGAATCCAAGAGAGGGCGAGAGTTCGGATCAAAATGAAGAGAACATCGATTACGAGGATGCCGAAGTTGAAGATGAAGCATTATCAGTCTCGCCCATTCATTATACCATGGAAATACCTTCTCCTCCAAATAACCCATACAAACAACCAGTTCGTCCTTGCGATGTAGACTTGGATTTCGAAGACAACGTTAGTGAACCTCTTCGGATGAAACATAGATTTGATCAAGAGAGAATCTCCTGTGCAGGACTCGCCTCAAAAATCACTTCTGAGGAAATTATGTTCTTAATTGAATATTATAATCTGGAGGGAAAATGGCTACGACCTAGCTCTTTCATGAGAATGCATGTTTTTAACATTGCTGGATTACCCACGCCAAGAATGGTCCTCACCAATAAACTAATAGAGCTCGGATTCGGATCTCCAATGCACCCTTTCCTTCACCAAATTATCACCTACTACAACATTGCCCCAGTACAATTGTCGCCCAACAGCTATAGGGCGGCTATTGGTTTGTACATGATGTACAAAAACAAAGGATATGATACTCCTACCATGTCCGAATTAAGTCACTTCCTTGATTTAAGACGCTGCGGGAAAGATGTTGGATTCTACTACCTCGCTTACTGGTCTTCTCATAACAAGAAAGGCTTCATCACAGGTAACCCGAGTAACATGAAGATATGGAAAGAGGACTATCTTTATTTTTTCGACGTTCTCGCCTCTTGACTTTGAATCTCGCACCCCACTAATTACTCTTCTAATCTTGACTTATTCTTTTTAGACAAACCTTCCCAGACCAAGCTAATAGGCGAAGCTGCAGCCAGAGCTTTGGCCATTTCCGAACTTCCTAGGTCAGAGAAGGATCTTGATATTTTAGTTACTCCCGATAATCTTCGAAAACACGGTTTTTACAACAAGGGCTATGGTCAGATTCCATACATTAAATTCAAAAGAGGGACTAAAAGAAGTACCCGCAAAAAACAAATTGAAAAGTGTCTTACTGGTAAAGGTACCTCGCCTTCTGTACATTCCTCGCCCCTTGTTTTACTTGATCGTCATCATCTTATATATTTTGGAGTTGTCCATAAATAACCCATTTTTCCTTTCTTAATTTGCAGGCAAAATGGCGAGACTCCCTTTTGGAAACAACCCTTTCGCAGAGCCAACTCCCTCTGCTGTAGCTACTACTTCTCGCCCCCCTCCGGCCGTGGTGAACCAATCTCGTCCTCTCATTCCTCCTTCGGGCGAGAAACAGGACAGAACCAAGAAGCGGGACTTGGTTGATGCTTCGAGAAATGCCCCAAGCAAGAAACACAAGTCCATCCCTGCTGAAGAGTCGCCCTCAGACTCTGTTGCCACTACTTTTGGTTCGGTTGCAGCCGAGCATTTTTCTGAACAGGATGTCAAAATCCTAAAGGGGCGGAAGGAAACTGATGAAGAATTCCACTTTAAAATTGGCTTGGGCGATGCTTTCTTCCATGGGCTCAATGTTCTCGCCCAAAAGAATACCACCATCAAAGAGCAAGAGAGAGCGCTGAAGAAATTCAAGGCCGAATCCTCAACCTTTCACTTCAAACTAGGCGAGGCACAGGAGAAATTAGATGCCGAAACAAAAGCAAGAAAGGATGAAGTTGAGAAGCTCCAGTCCTCCTTTGACAAGTTAAAATTGGATTCTGAAAAGACTATCAAATCACTGGAGGACGAGAACCAAAGGCTCATAGGCGAGAACGACAAACTTTCTACTGGAATGAGGAAAGGTCAGAGCGAGGCGTATAGTGCAGGATTCCTTGATTATCTTCGAAACTTTCTTGCAGCTGATCCCGACTACAACTGGGCTCAATACTTCGCCCCTTCAACTCCAGGTTATATGATTACATTTAAAGCGGATAATACTGAGTTGATCGAGGCTGCCAAGGATGATCTTCGCAAGAAGATAGAGTCAGAGCTTAAGGCAGCCGAAGACGAAGAGGCGAGAAAGAAGGAAACCGCCCAGAACAAGGATGCCACAGCAATCTCGCTCACTCACACTACTGGCAATTGACTATATGAACTCTTCGTTATTGCCAACACTATAGGAGTGCGGGCCCTCCTTTAATGGCCTCGCCTTTGTATATTTCTTATGTTTTTAACTCTGTTGGAGTGCGCGTCCTCCTTTTAAATGGCGTCGCCCTTATACTTGGTTTCAACTTTCTTAAAAATGTGGTCGTCCTATCTCTGTCGCGTATTTACAATTGACTCCTACTTTAAAACGTTTATCTTTTCCTTGCCCAAATCATACTTAATAAATAGCGTTTAATTCAAACAAGTCTCGCCCCTTTGTGGAGACCTCGCCCAGAGAACACTTGATAAACATCTAAGGTTACATTTACCATATCTTCTCGAGGGTATCCCCCTCTAAGAGGGTCATTTTCCTCAGAATTTTATAATTTTGAAATATTCTCCTCAAAGGAGATCGCTATTTTTCAGAAATACCCTCCTCACAGGAGGTGGATTCTCTGAAGTTCGAACCTTGATGAGGCGCCGGAAGTACGGACATCCCCCCCGGAAGTACGGTTTTTGCAAGGATTTAAAAATTTGAGATACCCTCCTCAAAGGAGGTCGTTCCCCATTCCAGAAATATCCCTCCTCACAGGAGGTGGATTTCCCGAAGCTCATGCCTTGATGAGGCGCCGGAAGTACGGACATCCCCCCCGGAAGTACGGTTTTTGCAAGGACTTTGATAATTTGAGATACCCTTCTCAAAGGAGGTCGTTCTCCATTCCAGAAATACCCTCCTCACAAGAGGTGGATTTTCCGAAGTTCATTTTTTAAACTCTCCTCAAAGGAGACCATCCTTTCATACATCTATGAAGATCCTCCTTAAAGGAGGTCATCTATCACAGAATTTAAACAAAAAACAAAATGAAGAAAAGCAAGCATGTTTTATTCATAAATATATAAATCCTGGCTAAGGAAGAGTACATGCACTACCCCCCTAGACTTTCATGAAAATAATAATTAAAGGAAAGTATAACAAAAGTAGAAAATACATTACTGATAGTATTTCTTCAAGTGTTCCATGTTCCAAGCTCTCGGAATATGCTTCCCCTCCATATCGGATAAATAATAAGTTCCTTCCCATAAGACTGCTCTCACCTTATAAGGACCTTCCCAATTAGCGCCAAACACTCCATGATTTTGGATTTTTGTGTTAGGCATCACTCGTCGAAGAACATAATCGCCCACCTTTAAAGGTCTAGCCCTGACTTTTGAATTGTAAAACCTCGCCACTCTCTGTTGATAAGACACCAACCTAACTTGCGAAGTTGATCTAAATTCCTCTACCAAATCCAAGTAAAGACGATGATTGACCTCATTCACCTCCGGCTGATAATTATCCCTTCTGAATGATCCTGCCCCCAACTCCACCGGCACCATGGCCTCACACCCGTATGTCAAAGAGAAAGGGGTTTCCCCCGTAGTAGACCTAGGTGTGGTGTTATAACTCCATAAGACATTAGGCAACTCTTCCGGCCAGTTCCCCTTACTATCATCTAACTTTGCTTTAAGCGTATGCTTGATTATCTTGTTTACCGCCTCCGTTTGGCCGTTTGTCTGAGGATGACTAACGGCAGAGAAACTTTTCTTAATCCCCAAATTGTCACACAACTGCCTCATCTCTTTACTATCAAATTGCTTCCCATTATCGGATATCAACTTGTAAGGTATCCCAAAGCGACAAATGATGGACCGGTACACAAAGTCCACCAACTTTTTTGCTGTAATTGAAGCAAGAGGCTCTGCTTCTGCCCACTTGGTAAAATAATCAACTGCCACGACAGCATACTTTACCCCACCTTTCCCCTTAGGGAGCTCCCCTATCAAATCAATTCCCCACATAGCAAAGGGCCAAGGACTAGTCAAAGAAGTGAGAGGGGCTGCAGGACTGTTCACGTAGTTGGCATACCTCTGACATTTATCGCAGGATTTAGCAAAAACCATTGAGTCTTCCCGAAGAGTAGGCCAGAAATATCCTTGACGTAATATCTTTTGCGCAAGCGAACCACCCCCCGAGTGATTTCCACAGATTCCCTCATGAACCTCCCGTAGGACATAATTGCATTCCTCACCATCTATGCATTTCAATAGTGGCTGATTAAAACCTCGTCTGTAAAGAGAACCTCCAAGATCAACATAACGAGCTGCCTTATATCTGAGCTTTCTAGCCTCAATTCTATCATCTGGTAGAATTCCTTCCTTCAGATATTTCCAGATTGGGGTCATCCAAGTATCATGCGTAGTTACGTCGACCTGCATTAATTCAGCCTCCGGGACACTAGGTTGCTTCTGGACTTCCAAGGGGATAACCCCTAAAAGAGTGGCTTCCTTTTGAGACCCCAACTTAGCCAAAGCATCTACCTCCTCATTGCTATTTCTAGGAAGTTGCTCCAATCTCGCCTCCCGAAACAAATTCATCAACCTCTGGGTACACTTCATGTATAACTCGGTACGGGGTCCCCTAGCCTGAAACCCCCCATTAACCTGATAAACGACCAGCATTGAGTCACTCATGATGTTTATATTTTCTACCTTCATCTCGAGGGCGAGCTTCAATCCTGAAATCAAAGCCTCATACTCGGCATCATTATTTGTTGCATGAAAAGCAAAATGAATCGCACTCCTCAGATGATGTCCCTCTGGACTGATCAAGACAATTCCCGCACCTGCACCTTCATTATTTGATGCACCATCCACATACAAAGTCCACCACGGTGCCGAAGTAGATCTTTCCTGAATCAACTCAGGCGAAGGGCTAGGTATCACAGCCAAGGCATCGCCCTCTTGTGCCAGAGGGAATTCCAAAATGAAATCAGCAAGAGCCTGTCCCTTTATAGCACTTCTCGGCTTATATTCTACATCAAATTGCCCCAATTCCACAGCCCATTTCAACATTCGCCCGGAAGTCTCAGGTTTATGCAATATCTGCCTCAAAGGATTCGCTGTTCGGACCTCTATTCTATGTGCCTGAAAATAAGGTCGCAACTTCCTGGAAGCCAAAATCAGAGCATACACTAACTTCTCCATATTCGAATACCTTGTCTCTGCCTCCAACAACCTCTTGCTAACGTAATAAATAGGATATTGGACATCATTTTCCTCTCGTACGAGAACTCCACTAACAGAGTACTCCGAAACAGCCAAGTACAAAATGAGAACCTCGCCCTCGAGAGGTTTTGACAGTAGTGGAGGAGACCCCAAATGATTTTTCAATGCCTGGAAAGCTTCCTCGCACTTAGGAGTCCATTCGAAATTCTTCCCAACACCTTTGATAGCTTTAAAGAATTCTCTGCACTTGTCAGAAGACTTGGACACAAAACGGTTCAAGGCAGCAATTCTCCCGGTCAAACTCTGCACCTCCTTCACTGTCCGTGGAGATCTCATATCAAGAAGAGCTTGTATTTTTGCAGGATTCGCTTCTATCCCCCTATGATTCACCATAAATCCCAAAAACTTCCCGGATTCCACCCCAAACACACACTTTTATGGATTAAGCTTCATACGAAATTTTCTAAGGATTTGAAACATCTCTTCCAAATGTCGGATATGATCTTCTGCTTCCTTTGACTTCACCAGCATGTCATCCACGTAAACTTCCATTGTTTTCCCGATCTGGTCTTTGAACATCATGTTTACTAACCTCTGATAAGTCGCCCCTGCATTGAGTAGCCCGAAAGGCATTCCAATATAGCAATACAACCCCCTATCTGTGATAAAGGAAGTGTTCTCTTGATCAGGCGCATACATCGGTATCTGATTGTATCCTGAATAAGCATCCATAAAACTGAGCAAAGCGTGCCCCGCAGTAGCATCCACCAATTGATCAATCCTAGGTAAAGGAAAGCTATCCTTTTTACAGGCTTTATTCAAGTCAGTGAAATCAACGCAGACTCTCCACTTCCCATTGGATTTCTTTACCAAAACCGGATTCGCCAGCCAATCCGGGTAAAAGGACTCTTTAACTAACCCGACATTTAATAGCCGATCAACCTCCTCCTTCAAGGCAGTAGCCCATTCACCACTGACCGCCCTTCGCTTTTGCCGAACACCCTTCCTAGAAGGGTCTATGTTGAGATGATGACACATTACTTCAGGATCGATTCCTACCATATCAGCATGACTCCAAGCGAAAACATCCATATTATTCTTTAAAAAGTTAACTAGCCTCTCTCTTAAGCCCGACTCTAACCTCGCCCCAATGTACAGTACCTTGGATGAGTCTCTTTCGTCCACCAGAATTGGCACAGTGTCTTCTGCTGGTCCCATATTCTTCTTTGGCTCAGGCAATCGAGAATCCAAGTCAAACTCTACTTCCTTTGTTCCACTAGACTCACCCACTTCTCGGATAGAAACAATCTTATCCCCTGACGATTTAAGTCTTTCTCTCCCGGTCATTGGATCATCTGGAAATTCAACCATCGGAGTGTCTCCATACTCCATAACGAATTTTCCCTTTTTTGCCCTAAGACTTTTTTGTTCCTCTTCTTCATCAGTGATATCCTCAACAACCCCTTCCCGAAACTGATTTTGAATGACTGGAGGAGGAGCCCCAATCATCAGCACCCTATACCTTGTTCTGTCAGTTGTGACTCCTTCCCCAAATGCATTCTCCACTTCTGAATTTTCCGTAGTAACTTCCACAATCTCCCCCAGAGTAGGTGGCGCCTCTAACAGAAAGAGCGGAGTACTCTGCCTGACTAATGCTTCATAACTAGCCAAGTCATCATCGCCGGGAAACTCCACTGTATAAACCATACTAGTAACTGCCTTAGGTTCGAACGATTTCAAGGTTTCCTGAGCGCTTTCCTCTTTGAAATCCAGCATCTCCTCTTGTTGTTTTCCCTTTGAGGAAGACTTCATCATCTTGTTGTAACACTCCCTAGAGTCGTATTGACATCCCTTCACACATCCGATCCCCGCCGGAGTAGGAAACTTTATTGCTAGATGATATATTGATGTTACCACCCTCATTTCTTTCAAGACCGGTCTTCCCAGCAGTGCATTATAACATGTAGGTTGATCAACTACTAGAAACTCGAACACTTGAGTAGTTGAGTAAGGGTCTTCCCCTAAGGTGAGCGATAATTTCACAGTACCCTTGACCCGTACCGAATCTCCTGTAAAGCCGTAAATGTGAGTCGTTCCATGAGTCATTTCTTTATCAAGAAGCCCCATCTTCTTATAAGTTCCGTAGTAAAGAATATTCACTGAACTCCCATTATCAATAAACACCCGATGAACACTCCTTGTACCGATCCTTACATTTACCACCAAGGCATCGCTGTGTGGGTGATGAACCCATTTAGCATCTTCTTCTGAAAAAATTATCTACGTATCCTCCCCCTTGAACAGCTTAGGAGGTCTTTCTGATAAGTGATTTACATTTGTCAGAGGAGGGTCCCTTGCCTCGCGGGCATATCTCTCCATAGCATTTCTTCCATTTCCGCCAACATGAGGCCCGCCAAAAATAGTATGAATGCTCGCCTCCTTCACGAACGTTGTCTTCTTCTGATGATCCGGCTTATCTTCGCCTTCGGGGCCATCCTTCTTAGTTTCCTCCCGAGGAGGGACGTCCCCCTTTACTTTTCTAACCCATTCAGTCAACTTCCCATTCCTAATAAGCAATTCAATCTCCTCCCTCAATTGTCGACATTGATGAGTGTCATGGCCATGAGATTCATGATAAGCACAGTATCTCTTCTTATCTCTTTGGGCATTCTTCGAAAGTGGGAGGGGTGTCTTATACAATCCCTCCTTTCTTGTTACCTCAAAAATATGTCCAATAGACGCCACCAGAGGTGTGAAGATACTGGTCTGGGGATGACCCTGATCTTTCAGAGAATAAAGAGGCGGTGGAGGGTACCGTGGCATTGGGCTAGGTGACCTTGATCGGTCTGACCCCCAAGTATCAACAATATTGACATCAACTCTGCCATTCCTCCTCCCATCCCCCTTTGGGCTTGGAGATCTATCCTTGCGTTTGCCCCTACGACTAGTTTCAGGATAATCACTCCTCTTCAAGGCTTCCTCCTCCCTCTTAAAGGGTTCAGCTTGCGCATAAAGATCTGCAAGGGTCAATGGCTCTTTTCGTTGAAGCTCTTTCCAAAAATCCGAGTTTACTCTTACCCCAGCTATGAGAAAGTTCTTGATGGTCTCATCTGAAGCTCCTCGAACAGTGGGGACCTCAGCATTGAACCGTCTGAAATAAGATTGAAGAGTCTCCCCTTCTCTCTGCTTTATATTGGCTAGAGTCGTGACAGGGGGAGCGTAGACAATAGAAGATTGAAACTGAATTAAAAACATTCTCCGCATTTGATCCCAAGAGGTGATAGAGCCCGGTCCCAACTTTTGAAACCATTGATGAGCATTCCCCCGCAGTGTTGAGGCTAGCAATCTACACTTCGTCAAGTCCTCCACCTGGTAAAGCTCCATTTCCGTATTAAACCTCGCAATATACTCAGCCGGGTCAGAGCTTCCCGTGAACCTTAGATCTCCCACCCCCCTAAAAGATGGTGGAAGGGGTGCTTCCCGCACTACCAAAGAGAAGGGAGACGGGGCCGGCTCAAACATAGCCCCTGCCTGTCCCTCCGATTGTGCCAACAACCTGCGTAGAGCATTTAAGTCAAAATCTTCAAACCCAGGAATTCCACGGGGCGCCTCCTCGCGTCGCTGTTGATTCATTAACTCTTCGAATCGATACCGATCTCCGACAGTGGAATTATCCGGGCGGGAAAAATTATAACCGCGTGAGGCCATCAGATCTCTCTCCAAGTTAGATTCTATGGGTCCCCTCTGGTTCCCTTCTGCTTGATTGAAGAGATTGGCATAGGACCTTCTCTCCCCATACCCCAGGCTGTAATGGTTCTGGGTTCCCATTTGGGGATTATGGTTCCTAGCTCGAACCATTGTGAATGCCGCAGGATCAGAGCCTCCCAAAACTTCGTTCTCATGATGAGAGCGGCGCCTTTCTTGCTCCAAGATCCTCTGACTGCCAGCTCGAACCCCTTCTGCTTGGCTTGACTGTCGGGGGTCCTCTCTATCTGGAGGGAGTTCAACATACGGATCACCAAAAGTTAAAGCTCTTGGAGTGGCAGCCCGGAACCTTTGATTTCCTCCAATCTCCCCAATAACTCGAACATCCCCTTCAAAAGGAATCTCCCTGTATAGGCTACGCTGGTGATTCATGTCAGATTCTCTACCAACGCGTCGATCTCCGACTGGTGTTTGATAACTCGCCTCCCATCCATGGTTTGGGCGTCGGCCCTCCCGATTCAGGCGAGATTCTTCGAAAAACTGCCTTTCCCTTTCCATTGCATCCATTCTTGCCCCCATTCGATTGATCGTATTGCCCATGTAAGTGATCTGGTCAAAAAGCTCAGTATTACTCATCAGAACGGGGGGGTCTCCTCCTATCCGCGGACTCGGTCGTCTATTAGGCATCCTAGGCATTACCGACCTTCGATGCGAACCCCCCGAACGATCGGGATTCCCCATCCCAGAGCTCCTTGCGACAGAATTATTCCTTGGCGGCGGCGGAGGCAAATTTTCTCTGGTCCTAACCTCTTCCATACGCCGATCATCAACACGTTCACGGTTTGACTGGGACATCCTTCCTCCTAAGATGTCAAAAAGCCCCTCCTTCTAGCACCAGTAATAGTTCTGGAGCATAATAAAAAGAAGTCTTTGAGAGCACACAATGTAACCTCTTGTGTAAACCCAGTAGTTGTAACACAAGAGTTCAGTTTTTCTCTTCAAGATAAACATTCCAGTTATATTTGTGTTTGTACTTGGTTTTTCAACATTAAGTATTGATTTGACGAATAAATAAGACATAATCTTGAGAGAATATTTTATCATATATCGTATAAAACCAACTGAATAATACTATAACATCGTGGAAGTACACACATAGAAGCTGAAATTGTAACTTTTTTGATTTTTCAATCACTAAAAATTTAACGGAGTATACTGGAATTCAATCATATCTTATAACAAATTATTCAGCCAGGAATGGTATGAAGAAATGAAAATACCAGAGAATATTTTATATAGTTGGCAGGTAAAGTAATTCACTTTTTATGACCAAGTAACTGAATCTGGGATTTGATGAATTTCTTCAAGAAATTGGTAGCTGATTTCATGTAGGTGTACGTATGGTTTTTTTTTTAATCTTTGTTTACCATTTGGATAAGTGTCATCGTAAACGAACCGAGGCATCGAGTTTTTGCTTATCGTGTTTGAACCTGAATTTTTTCTTTACGAGTTGAGTAAAACTCGATTATTTAATCGATCAATTTATATTGTTCGAACTTGAGTTCGAATTATTTACGAACATTTTGAGTTGAATCAAAATGGAATTGAGCTCGAATTTCTCAATAATTTATTTTTTCATTTTGTACTCTTTTTTTTTTGCTATTTAATGCGTTTTTATGTTTGATTTTATGAATGATGAAAGATTAGATGATTAATGGAGTAGTTGATTTATAATCTACATATTATTGTATAGGGGTCCGGTCCCTGGCAAACGCATGCCAGGGACGGGTTAGTTAGCATACGGCTTTTAAGCCGTTGGATCGTTGATCCAACGGCTCTGATTTAAAAAAAAAATTTGCACCGTACCGCATAAAACGATCCAACGGCTTTGATTTAAAAAAAAAATTCGCACCGTACCGCATAAACTTTATGCGGTACGGGCAAATTACCAAAATATCCTTACTGTTCACGTACCGCAGAAACTTTCTGCGGTACGGTGAACAGTAGATTTTTTATATGAAAACAGGGGGGCATTTTGGTAATTACTCCGTACCGCATAAACTTTATGCGGTACGGTACAGTTTTTTTTTAAATAACAGCCGTTGGATCATGAAAAGCTGTATGTTAAATAAGAGGTCCCTGACATACGTTTGCCAGGGACCGGGAGCCTATTGTATATGTGTATTAATACATTGTAATATATTATTTGCGTACATAAAATAATATTATTTTATATATATAACTTATCGAAATGAGTCCGAGTGAAGTTCAAATCGAATATGAGTCGAACACTCATAACTCGAATCGATTCGATAAATTTGTCAAATATAATTTTTTGTACAAATTTGAGTTCGTTTCGTTATCAAATGAAATCGAATCAAGTTTAACAAATCGAGTTTAACAAATCGAATTAAGTCGAGTTTAACAACCAACTCGATTTGTTTACGGTCCAAAATATTAACAATTGAATATATACTTGAAATCAGACGAAAAGGATTTAGAAAACTAGGTAAGACTAAAATTACAGGATCCGAATTCTTTATATATGATTACGGCGACATACCTTTTTGTGCTTATCATTTGTCAAAAAGAAAAAAAATACTCCCTCCGTCCCACTGGGATCTTTACGTTCCTGGTGGGCACGGAGGACAAGACAAGTGGTATAAAGTGGGTGTAATATTGTTAAAATAAATGAAGTAGTGGATATAATAGTGATTTTATTGTTAAAATAAGTGAAGTAGTGGGTGTAATAGTGATTTTATTGTTAAAATAAGTGAAATAATGGGTGTAATAGTGTAAAGTATTGTTAAAATAAGTGAAGTATTGGGTGTAATAGTGTTAAAACTTACTATTTTGGGAATGTAAAGAAATGAATGGGACGACCTAAAATAGTAAGTGTAAAGAATCCATTGGGACGGAGGGAGTAACATTTATCTTTGAACTCATTTTTTGAACTTAAAAAAGATTTGGATTTTCATGCTTTGCGCATACTAAGTGCGGAACATATACCTGCCAAGGATCATATGAACCTGGAACTATAATACTGACACTGTACCCCGAAACTATACTCCCTACGTCTTATAATAAGTTGCTCGTTTAAAATATTAGGACTGTTCATAACATGAGACAAATTATTAATTTACGTTTAATCTATAAGACCAAATATAGTCATGAGTGATCTTGTTGGATTCGTATTTATGAATACTTTAATACAGTGAAATTTTTATATTTAATACTAATACGAAATTCAAGATATTAATGATCAAAAGTGTGCGTTGGCAAAGGTGTCCAATCAAAACAGGCAATTTATTTAGAGACGGAGGGACTAATATTTTACACATATATGTATATATTATGTACACATGTACGACCGTCCTGCCAATTGCATCAATGTCTCCCAAAGTTTAATGTCCAAATCACGATATGGATTACTATGTATATTAGTTGAGTATTTGATGGATGTGTCCACAACATGTTATTTGAATATTGAGGGTAAGGTTGTCAAATTTTAACAAATATTCCTTCTGTCTCTCTCAATTCTTTACATTTGGGTTGGGCACGGAGATTAAGAAAGAAGAAAAAACTAGGGGTGAGCATTGATCGGGTTGGTCGGGTTGAAAGGGCTAAACCACCCAACCCATATTTTACGGTTTTGGAATTTAACAACCCGTTACCGTAATCGTTATCGTTAGTACTAAAAAAAACCGTCCAAATTATAACGGTTTGGATTGGGCGGGTTGGGTTTTAAACCACTTAAAAAATTTACACTTGTAAAAAATTAATCGACACAATTGTATAATGCATCAATGGACTGACATCACAAAATATCACCAAAATATGGTAATTAAGTTACAAAGTCTTACGGACCAGCAAAATAACGTTGTTTAGGCAAAATGATAGTTGAGAAAAATAGGGTTACAAACTTACCAATTTTGTCTTTTTATATATTGTAACTATTGTAAGCACATTTTTTTTTCTTTTTATATAATTATATATTAATTATTAATTTGAATTATATTTCTTAAATAATAATAAAAATTAATTATTATATATTATTATATATTCGGGTGGAACGGGTTATATTGGTCGGGTTGACAAGGCAAACCGAACCCAACCATTATTTTTCGATTTTTAAAAATTCGAAACCATTACCAACCCGAACCGTTACAAAACCGTAAATTCTGGTTTGGGCGGTTTGGATTGGGCGATTTGGGCGGGTTTGGAAAATTTTGCTCACCCCTAGAAAAAACTAAGTAGAGAGAGAAAGAAAGTAAGTGGAAAGTGGGTAAAATTGTGGGTTCTATCAATATTTAAGTAATAGATTAGTAAGATGGAGGAAAGTAGTGGTAAGTAGTGAGCATTTTTTATTTGTTTAAAGGTTATAACTTTACTATTTTTGGAAAGTTTGGAAATGTAAAGAATTGGGAGGGACATTCCAAAATAGAAAATGTAAAGAATTGGGAGGGACGGACGGAGTAGTATGATACTACTAGCTACTTAGTTCATTCTTTCACAGAAAAAGAAAAAGCTAGTAGTTGGTAGTCCAGGAGAACAAGCAGTCACAAGGCCTTGGATGTGGATATAGATACAAACATAAAGGATAGAGCAACCATTACTGGAAAAATGAACCTAGGGAATATTGCTTGTGAAAAGCTTCAACATGATCCTCGTTAACTGGTAACAAGATGTTAATTACTCGATCAATTAGAGTATTGAAGAAAGCTCGATCAATTTTTAATTTTAGAAAAAGAGTTTTGCCATGTGTCATTCCCCAAATCTGCAATTACATTGATATGGACAACGTACGCACACGATTCGTTCCGATCCGTAGCTAAACTAGTGGGTATGGATCCTTCTAAAAAAAATCCAATCTGTTAATGATTCGATCCGATCCGATAAGGGTCCGATCCATTAAGAAGCGGATATGGATTTTGTATGATCCGATCCGATAATAATCCGATCTGAATATATTATATTTATTATATATTTTATATATTTATGTAATATATAATACTAGCTTATAGCCCGTGCAAAGTACGGGTTGCTTTTAATTTTTTAAAATTTATTTATAGCATAGCATAATATTATAAATATTAATTTTAATATGTTATTGAAAAAATTCGAACCTTACATCTTTATGTATAATAATTTTTAGTATAAAATATAAATTAATATGTAGTTAGCAGGAATCGAATCTTAGACTTTATATATAACAACTTTTATTATTGTTATATCTAACGGTTATAATCTATTTGAGTCGAAGATATAATGGTTGTGAATGAGGGATAACAAAAAATGAGGGGATAACGAAACTACAAATTATACCCTCTTTCCATTATTATAATATAGTATAGATTTTTATATAAACATTATTTTAAATAAATTTTTTAATTTTAATTTAATATAATTTGATATATTCATGTTTAAGGATTATACTTATGTTTTCTTATTATAAACAATGTATACTGATTTTTAATATATTTTATTAATAATTGAAAGATATGTTGTGATATTTTTGGATATATATTAATTAATGGTTGCAAGATTAGTTTTAAATTAAAAGGTAACGTGTTTTAATTAGAAAAAAATATTAATGATTGAAAGATATGTATGATTCATGTATTTAGGTGTTTATTAATGGTTGAAAGATATGGTGCAATATTTTTAGATATACATTATATATTAATGATTGTAAAAATGTAATGTGTTTTAATTAGATAGAAGGTAACATGTTTTAATTAGATAGAAATATTAATGATTAAAAGATATGGTATAATTTATGTATTTAGTTGTATATATTAATATTGAAATATTAGTTTTAAAATAAAAGTTAACGTGTTTTAATTAGATAGAAGGTAACATGTTTTAATTAAATAGAAATATTAATGATTAAAAGAAATGGTATGATTTATGTTTTTAGTTGTTTATTAAGGGTAATATTTTAAACTAAAAGGTAACATGAAAAAGCCAATCAACTTATTACCATTAATTATATTATGTTATTATTTATTTTAATAAATAGGATAACCAAACCGAAAACCAAATTTTTTAAAACTTTCAATGTTTCAGCTTTAATATAATAGTATAGATATATTATTTATATATATATATATATATATAGGCAAGTGTTCAAAAGAGAACTTATTTTTTGAAGAAAACTAAGGTACTAATCCTAGCCATTAGATGTATTAAGATCAATGGCCCCGCCAGGGGCACCCACACACTAATCAAATACACCCTCACACACAGAATCACACCTAATCCCCTCCATTTTTAATTTGATTTTTCCCGTCAATCGGTGATATTTTTTTAAAATCTAATTTCACCACATTTTTCTTGATCTCCCAACGATTAGTTTGCATACCATATATGCTATATTTCGATTTAGTTTTCTAAGTTTTCCATTAAGCGAGGTTTTCCCTAGATCCTTACTCTATATATATATATATATATATATAATATATGATATATAAATTTTTTTATGAACAATATTATTTTGAATATAAATTTGAATTTGTCAATGTATATGTCATAATTTTAATTTTTATTACGTCAAAAAATTTTAAAATATTAATTTTTAAACTAAAAAAATAAAAAAAAAATTATATTTTTAAAATTAATTAAACGAATCGAAGGTCCGATCCGATAACCCGAAATCCGAACGGATCGGATATGGATCCGATCCGATCCGAATCCGAAAATTCTTTAACAAATTCAGATATGAATTTAGGATAATCCGATCCGAATCCGACCGTTGACAGGCTTACACGTACATAGGAGTACGTTACATGTACAAATAGGAGTAAAAGTTGTCTACATTCAAGTAGAGAGAGATGACAAGGTAAATACTCAAGAAATCCATGGTCACGCAGCTGCTTTATTTAGTACTGAGCCTACGAACAGGTCACAGGTGTAAACTGCACAGGTCGGAATTCTGATACCAGTACCCTCCTAAATTATTCATGAATTCATGCATCATTAATTATAGCTTTGTAAGTAGTACTATAGTACACTAGCTAGCAAGCTACCTCAAATTTTGTAATGCACTTTTCTGATCCAAACGCACCAAAGGATCAAATGTCATTTTTGTATGGATTAATTCATTTATACATAGAATTCAGTTGTCAATATAAGCATGAATGAAGCTGTCATTTGTGATATCACTTGTCGTCCCTTAATGTTTTTCATGTTTTGACCGGATAGGTTTGTCAACGCATACTTTTGATTGTTAATATCTTGAATTTCATATTAGTACTCCCTCCGTCCCTAATTAGTTGTCCAGTTTGACTTTTCAGTGGTCAAATTGACTAACTTTTGACTGAAGATTAAAATTAATCCGTTTATTATTTTAAAAAACTGAAAATCACATATTAAAATAGATTAGAAGTAGTTTACAATGGTATAATTTTTTTAAATATTTTTCATTATGTAATATATATAAATTTCAGTCAAATTTGAGTCAATTTGACCAACAAAAATAGAAAGTGGACAACTAATTAGGGACGGAGGGAGTATTAAATAAAAAAATTTCGCTGTATTAAAGTACTCATAAATACGAATCGAACAAGATCACTCATGATTATATTTGGTCTTATACATTAGACGTAAATTAGTAATTTGTTTATATTTGGTCTTATACATTAGACGTAAATTAATAATTTGTCTCATATTATTAACAATCCCGATATTTCAAATAAGAAAAAAAAAAAAAGACAGAGGGAGTACTACTTTATCAAGTCTATTGTGTATATCAAGTTTATCAAGTTATGTTATTGACAAATTCGACTCATTTAATGCAAATTAAGTTGGAAGACAATTTATACTAAAGTTTAATTTTTAAATCATATATATATAGTTTTTCAAATTTAAACTTGTTGAATGTCAAATTAAGTTGAAGACAATTTATATCTATTGTACATATGTAACTAGAAGTATATATACATATATATATTCACCTCCCTGAAAAAAGAAAATTATATTTACCTCAAGATGAACACTCCTCCTCCTCATGCAAAATTGATACCGCGCAAAAATTGCATACATGAACCAACTTGCCAATAACAAAAAAAAATAAAATAAAACAGCTTAACAAAGAGCGCGCGAGAGATTAGAGATACTGTATAGAGCTAGGTAGCTGTAAATAGCTGGAAAATTAACCTACCCTTCCAAGAATTGTTTCACAATTTTCACGCTTGTTTCCACCACTTGTCTCTCCCACACATCCTCCACCCTCACCTTGCTCTTCCCCAGCGCCGCCCTCAACGCCTCCGTCGCGTCGATTCTATGCAGGTCCCACCCCGCTTCTCTCAACCGTTGGATCTTTCCTACTTGTCTCTTTGCTAGCTCACACGTGTTGTCCTTAATTGCTTTCACACCCTCCTCGTACACTTTCTTCGCCACATCATCCTCGGAGTTTGTGTTTTTTGTACGTCTTAAATAATTCTCTAACTCGGGTATACCTATTGCCTTGCCTAACCCGTTAGGGTTCACTGAGTCCACCTTACCGGAATCGTAAAACTCCTGCAACTCCTCCAACATGCCCGAGTCGAGCATTTCATCGACTCGTTTCGATAAGTACTGGTTCAAAACAGGTAATGACACGTGCATGTATAGAAAACAGCAGTTGTAGCGAAGCTCCGAAGATACCGGTTCGGGTTTTAACCCGTTAAAGACATCGGACTTGGTGTCGAATTTTTTGGTAAGTAGAGCATAGATGAGAGAATTTGAACCACCGACTATAAATGGAAGTTTTCGACGGGAAATGATGTCGGAAACGAAGCAAGAAGCGAGTGATCGAAACTCCAAAGGAGAGACTGAGTAAGAGGAGTCAATGGCACCTAGTAGATGATGAGCGACGCCGTGTTGTTCATGCAGTGTGATTTTGTTAGTTGTAATATCAAGGCCTTTGTAAAGCTGTATTTTGTCGGAGTTTATGATTTCGGAATCCTTGAAAAATCTAGAGGCTAGGTCAACGGAGAGTTTGGATTTTCCGGAGCCAGTAGGGCCCATGATGACGACGGCTTTGCTGAGGTGGCGGCGAGAAGATGTGGAGTCCATGTAATGGGCCCACCTAGGAAGTTGGAAGAAGACGGGATTTTGGTAGATGAAGCGATGAAGATGGTGATAAGTTGTTTGAAGGAGTGTGAACGATAATCTCATAAGTAGGAGGGAGTTAAATACGGGAGGGGCGTTATAATAATTTTAGCTTGTATATAGCCTATGTGTGGAGTTTGTTTAACTATGCATACACAATGAATTAGAAAGAGAGAGAGAGAGAGATTTGCGAATGTGAGAGTTTATATTCGTAAATGACTACTAGAGCACTAGGCACATTTGTGAGTGTAAAGGCATGATACTAGACACAACTTTTACTGTCAATTGGTATTGACGAATTGGTAGACTGCGGACCCAATATGAAAGCTCGTATATATGCGCATAGGCATATACGGTATATTCTAAAAATCGGGATTAATCGGGGATTAATCGGTAATCAATGCCTTTCTGAACGGGATTAATCTGGAAAAATCGGGATTAATCGAGAAAAATCAACGATTAATCGTTAATCGATGCCTCTACCCATTAATTTCGATTCCCGCTTTTTACAACACTGCATATACCCAATGCCTATATACACTCGTTACTTGTAATATGTTTAGACAGGGTGATCAGACGAAGAAGTTTTGCATCTAGGACTTATACTTAAATTTCCTGTAAATTTAAAATTTCATAAACAAAAGTAATATAAAATAGAGAATAATGTTCCTGAGATTACCTCAGGAACTTACTTAAGGTACTTACCTTACTTATTTATAAAATTTTATAAAATAAATTGTCCCGCATGGACATTTTTGTGTAAGATTTTTCTTGATTTTATGGAAACATCTCAGGGAAAATACCTTAATCTCAGGTACAACATTCTCTATAAAATATATCCATTATATTGTATGATAGGATCTTTTAAACTAAAATGTAAAAGAGTAGTGCTACAACCTACAGGTACCAAATAAGGTACCAAAATTGGGTATCAAGTGACATGACACTAGTTAATTGTCATTTTGAAATATTTTTATTGGATGATCCTGGCGGGCCTATTACAACTATAATCAATAAAAAAACAACACTTCATTTGATAACAATTTTTTGATATCACATTTTGGTATCTCTAGCATTTTTCAATGTAAAATATAAACTCGGACATCTTGAACCCAGGAACGACTACTGTGCAAGTGATCACAGAGTCTGAATAAATTATTTTACTTCAACAAATATCAGCCTTGTGACTGAGACGGTCTTTCCTGAATTGAACACATATAAAATCCAGTTAGTCTTGATCAATCTTTATACAACCAAGTAGGGGTGTACATGGGTTACCGATACCAACCAATCCGATTTATTCAAATCAATCCTATATTCGATTGATCTAAATCAAATTAAATTAAGATTGTGTTAAAAATATTTCAACATTATGTTAATGGGTTGAACATAATGGGTTGGATATGAACTTCGATTTTTTTATATCAACCCAACTTGTTTAGAATTTAAACTTAATAAATATATACATAAGTTCACTAGTTTAGCGTCCATTTATTCTTTTAAGCTACACCTGAACCAATTTTCTTCACGAATACAATCATCTACAGCTTGTCATATCATAACTTGCAACTTACAAGCACTTCAGCAGGAAGAATGTTAGCACCAGTATCCTTAAATACAAATTTAGCATCATTTTTCTTCAAAATATAGTTAAATGTATATCTAAGAAACACTTGTACTTTAGAGCTTCACCAAATACAAATGCTTGATTAATTTTAAAATGGACAATCCATTCAAACTAATCCAACTCTTTAATATATAGGATTGGGTTTAAAAAAGTTTCATGAGTTAGATTAAAATTTTCAAATTAAAAATGGATTAGATTGAAATTTTTACAAACCCGATCAATCCGATTAATGTATATCCCTACAACGTAATCTATGTTCTCCACTTGGCTCCATCCTACAAATTAAAATTTAAGGGGATAATCTTTTATTATCTCTGCCACAATGTATTAAAATATTCAAATGTCAATTAGCTAAAATATATATTCAAATGTCCAACTCCAAATAGGTGAACATTGTACGTCCAAAAATTTTAATGTTTGTATAATGAGTTATACAATAGCAACCACGATAATTATTTGTATATTTATATATTTCCGATACACGTAGTGTTTTATATAAAACTATACAAAAACAAATAGGATAATCATTTGTATATTTTATACAGTTGCGATAGCAATCATAAGCGATCCCTGTTGTCTTATTATTTGATGTGATTTGACTTTTAAATTTATAACTAGCATAATAACCCGTGCAAGACACTGGTCACTTTCTAGATATTTTTTGTTTAATACGTAACAATAACATTCTTAATTATTCGTTTATTGAGCATATGTATAATGTTTTAGATATATCAAATATAAGTTGACTAAGTATCAATGCTTTTGATTTGTACGTAAGACATTACTAATTTGCGCTACGTTGGTAATTTAGCTCATAAAGCGAATGATAATTTTTCTTGTTTGTGACATGTAATCTGCATGTATTGAATGAGTACAAATTATGTAGTTAGTGATAAATATTGGGTCACTACGTCGTGTGGAGTGATATCTTTCCTCCCCCCATCCTGAATCCGTCCCGATCCAGAAATAAAAATTATTTTGCTAACTAATCCCCGTCCCATATGGGATACGGAAATCTCGCGGTAAGTGGAGAATTCATATTTTTTCTTAAAATGAAATTTTATATATTTTAAAACCTATACGAGTGACGAGCTATTTTCTAGTATCAGAATTAAATATTTGTACTAATGTCGTTCGAGCATTATTTTTGATTATGATAGAGTTTCATATATTAGTTCAATAATATTGTATGTAATCTATAACCTATATATTTTTAATATAGGTGATATTTGAAATCAATGGATTTATATGCGATTGTCAAATTGCATTGATCGGTGAAAAATCTTTTTAATTAATAACAAATAGTTTAATTTTTATTCTAAATTGGCATTAAATATTAAATCAAGAAAATAAATGGACCTTTTTTATAAAAAATTCACCATTACTAAAATTGACATAAGCTAATAATTTAAACTGTGATATTAATTCAAACTTTTTATAAAATTCTGAAATGTGATAAATGAGTGGATCAAGTTTAATTGCAATAATCCTGGTCAATTCGAAGTATTTCTTAAAATCATGTCAAGTTCTTGACCTAAAAACTTATCCTAAGATTGTAATTTTGATATACATTATATTAACTTGGCGTCAAATACACTAATTCGTATCGATGTGGAATGTTACAACCCCTATCGTAGTTGGACGACGATCTCGTCTATCCCACGAACGAACAAGTATACTAAATCTTGCAAATGACAATGCAATTCCCTCCAGACAAGGCTAATATTACATGTATAAAATGATGAAATTTTGAGTACTTTTAAAACATCAAGTCATGCTCCAATTTTGAATCTGAAATATGTCGAACTACATTGGTTCAATGACATGCATTTAAATGTTCTGATTGTTACGCTTTCATTAATCATTTTTCGAAATAATATGCATTTAAATGTAATGAAAAAATTTAATATCTAATAGATATCTTATATTTATCTATTAATATTGTAAATACTTACTATTAATATTATTTTATTGAACTGAATGAATTGAAAATGTATAAGTTGACTACATATTATAAATAATATGATACAAATTTGTAAATGTAACACGAAAAAAATGATTTAGAAAATTTAGTAGTCATAATACTATATATTCTTAATTCACGAACATACACGAACACATAGTATGTGTATGATTCATAACACATATGATTGAGTGGTGCAGTGGTAGGATGGTGTGTAAATCAATGGTAAGACTTGAGTTCGATTCCCACCTGCCACATTTTTTAAAAATTGAAAATAAAAGGGCAATTTAGACAATTCAAATAGAATAAAAATGTGTCACTATTTAAAGTTGATTAAAATGTATTACTAATTTAAGCCCCTTGTTGGGCTATTATATATATAACTAGGTAACTTAGCCGCGCTTCGCGCGGTTAATAAAATTTTATTTTTAGCAACTGAAAATTAATAAATTAATACATAAATTAATAGGTATTTTTTAAAAAAATTCTAAAAAAAGTGATTTAAAATAGTTTTTATAAATTATTAATTGGAATAATACTCTCATTATATATCAAAAAGTTTAATAATCTTAAATATATTTAAACATGAAAAATAGCAATTACAATATTAAATATAACTAAATAACGTTTTTAAAGCCGACACCCCTCTCATAATATACATGCTCAGTATAGTATAAGAATTTATATTTAGAATATTAATTTATTTTGACACAATATTAGGCAATTTATTAGCGATTCGCGCTGTTTATAAATTTTATTTTAAAGAACTAAAAATAGATAAATCAATTCATATTATTTTTAAAAATTATTTGGTCTCTCATGAATTTCCTAAAAAAATTGATTTTAACATAATTTACATGAATTATTAGTTAGAAAAATACTCTCATTATATATCTAAATATGGATAATCTTAAAAGTATCAAAAGCATATAAAAAAACCAATTTACAATACGAACGTAATCTTTACTATCAAAAATTACAATTATTTAATATAATTTTATAACGTTTTTTAAAGCCGACGACCCCCTCTCATAATATAATGGTCAATAATATAGTAAGAATTTATTTAGTTAGAATACTAATTTATTTTGACACAGTATAATAAAACAACGGGTGTATACATTTTTTTATCAATTTAATCTCCCGATAAAATGGTTGGGTTTGTTCAATTAAATTAGTTTGGTCATAATCCATGTACAATTTATTCACATGCAAAAGTAAAAACCTGTCAGTATTATTAGTATACAAATTTCAGATATTAAGGGTGTGTATGGTATTGCTGTTGGAGACAGTAACAACATCTTTTTTCTAAAAAACAACTGAAAAAGTATTTGGTAAAATATAAAAGCATCTTTTAGAGAAAGTAGGTCCCCATGCTTTTGAAAAAAATTGATTTTCAGCTTTGGCAGAAAACAATTGTTGATTTCAACATCAAACCTCACCAAAAACATTATTTTTATTATATTTTTACATCAAAACATGCACATATAAAAAATGATACCAAACAGTCTACATCTTTTTACAACATCACTTTTTTCACCCGCACTTTTCCTAACAGTACATCAATTTTTAACAGCAATCTCAAACAGAGCCTAAGTAAAGAACTATGTACTTCCATAATTTATTACAACTTCCACAATAACTGATAATAAAGATTGCTTGAGAAGTTAAGGTTGATAACATTTTTGAAAGACAACATCCCTCTCATAATATACATATTCAATAATAGTGTGAGAATTTATTTACTTAGAATATTAATTTATTTCGATACAATATGATGAAACAATAGGTGTTTAGCTTTTTTTATCGATTTTATCTTTCGATAAAATGACTGGATTTGTTAAATTTAATCGATTGATCATAACCCATATGTAATTTATTTATGTGCAAAATTAAAAATTTGTCTATATTATTTGCATACAAATTACAGATATTAAGTAAAGATCTTGTAGTTTCATAATTTATTACTACTTTCACAACCACTTACAATAAAAACTGCTTGACAAGTTAAAGTTGTATGACCTACGGTCTTCTGAAAATAAATTACAATGATCTTGAATAGGGAATAAAAAGAACGCAATATAAATAATTATTAGTCGTCATTTTAGATAAAAATAAACTTAACTATACATAATTAATATTTAATATTGAAATAATAACTATAATGTTCAATAAGTTTGCTAATTTTTAAACAAATTAAAAGGAAGAAAATAAAAGAGAGAGATAAATTAGGAAAATACTTTAATGACATTTAATATACTTAAATGGCATTTACCTTCATTTAATAAATTAAGGTAAAATCAATAAAAAATGATTAAAATTAAAAAATGACTATTTTTAAGATTGCAAGAAAACTATTTTAAAAAAATCTAGAAACTTTCTAATCTCCTGCTATTAGTATATATATAGATATAGATGTTTGCATACAAATTACAGATATTAAGTAAAGATCTTGTAGTTCCATAATTTATTACGACCGTCATTGATAATAAAAATTTCTTGAAAAGTTAAAGTCGTATACTTCTGAAAATAAATTACATTGATCTTGAATAGGGAATAAAAAAGAACGCAATAAAAATAATTTTTAGTCGTCATTTTAGCTAAAAATAAACTTAACTATATGTAATTAATATTTAATATTGAAATAATAACTATAATGTTCAAATAAAGTTTGCTAATTTTTAAACAAATTTAAAGGAGTAAACTTAATATATGTTTAATAGGTGTAATTAATGACTAATTAAAATATCATTAATAGCTATTTAATAAAAGAAAAGAATTTTAATAAAAAAAGTCAAAAAATTAAAATTCAAGAAAAATACCTTAAAACTCTTATGGTGATTTCAAGAAAAATTCAGGATATATAGATACCGTTTTTTAATGCTGACCTCTTAAAACATACATGCTCAGTAATAGTATATGCATTTATTTAATTAGAATATTAATTTATTTTTACCCAATATAATTAAACAACGTGTGTATAACTTTTTATCAATTTAATCGATTGATAAAATGGTTATGTTTATTTTGTGCCAAAGTAAAAACTTGTTAGTATTATTTGTATATAAATTCTAGATTTTAACCGAAAGTTTTATATGCTTACAGAATTATAAAGTAGAAAAGTAAAGGTCGTATGTCTCATAATCGTCCGAAAAGAAAATGACAACGATCTTGAATATGTAATAGAAAATGATGCAATGTTAATAATTTATATATATATATATATATATATATAATATTTTGTAATTAAAATAATAATTATGATGCTCAAATAAAATTTGTTAATCTTTTGTATAAATAAATAAAATAAATTTTATATAAATTTAACATGTGTAATTAATGACTAATTAAGATGTCATTAACATGCTACCTAATGCGATACAATATTTTTAATAAAAAAATTCAAAAAGAGAAAATTCAGGAAAGATATCTTAAACTCTTCTGGTGCGTTTCCAGTCTCCTGACATTATAATATATATAGATAGATGTTTGCCTACAAATTACAGATATTAAGTAAAGATCTTGTAGTTCCATAATTTATTACGACCGTCATTGATAATAAAAATTGCTTGAAAAGTTAAAGTCGTACACTTCTGAAAATAAATTACATTGATCTTGAATAGGGAATAAAAAAGAACGTAATAAAAATAATTTTTAGTCGTCATTTTAGCTAAAAATAAACTTAACTATATGTAATTAATATTTAATATTGAAATAATAACTATAATGTTCAAATAAAGTTTGATAATTTTTAAACAAATTTAAAGGATTAAACTTAATATATGTTTAATAGGTGTAATTAATGACTAATTAAAATATCATTAATAGCTATTTAATGCAAGGAAAGAATTTTAATAAAAAAAGTCAAAAAATTAAAATTCAAGAAAAATACCTTAAAACTCTTATGGTGATTTCAAGAAAAATTCAGGATATATAGATATCGTTTTTTAATGCTGACCTCTTAAAACATACATGCTCAGTAATAGTATTTGCATTTATTTAATTAGAATCTTAATTTATTTTTACCCAATATAATTAAACAACGTGTGTTTAACTTTTTTTCAATTTAATCGATTGATAAAATGGTTATGTTTCTTTTGTGCCAAAGTAAAAACTTGTTAGTATTATTTGTATATAAATTCTAGATTTTAACCGAAAGTTTTATATGCTTACAGAACTTATAAAGAAGAAAAGTAAAGGTCGTATGTCCCATAATCGTCCAAAAAGAAAATGACAACGATCTTGAATATGTAATAGAAAATGATGCAATGTTAATAATTTATATATATATATATATATAATATTTTATAATTAAAATAATAATTATGATGCTCAAATAAAAATTGCTAATCTTTTGTATAAATAAATAAAATAAATTTTATATAAATTTAACATGTGTAATTAATGACTAATTAAGATGTCATTAACATGCTACTTAATTCGATACAATTTTTTTAATAAAAAAAATCAAAAAAGAGAAAATTCAAGAAAGATATCTTAAACTCTTTTGGTGCGTTTCAAGTCTCCTGGCATTATAATATATATAGATGTTTGCATACAAATTACAGATATTAAGTAAAGATCTTGTAGTTCCATAATTTATTTCGACCGTCGTTGATAATAAAAATTGCTTGAAAAGTTAAAGTCGTATACTTCTGAAAATAAATTACATTGATCTTGAATAGGGAATAAAAAAGAACGCAATAAAAATAATTTTTAGTCGTCATTTTAGCTAAAAATAAACTTAACTATATGTAATTAATATTTAATATTTAAATAATAACTATAATGTTCAAATAAAGTTTAATAATTTTTAAACAAATTTAAAGGAGTAAACTTAATATATGTTTAATAGGTGTAATTAATGACTAATTAAAATATCATTAATAGCTATTTAATGCAAGGAAAGAATTTTAATAAAAAAAGTTAAAAAATGAAAATTCAAGAAAAATACCTTAAAACTCTTATGGTGAATTCAAGAAAAATTCAGGATATATAGATACCGTTCTTTAATGCTGACCTCTTAAAACATACATGCTCAGTAATAGTATATGCATTTATTTAATTAGAATATTAATTTATTTTTACCCAATATAATTAAACAACATGTGTATAACTTTTTATCAATTTAATCGATTGATAGAATGGTTATGTTTATTTTGTGCCAAAGTAAAAACTTGTTAGTATTATTTGTATATAAATTCTAGATTTTAACCGAAAGTTTTATATGCTTACAGAACTTATAAATAAGAAAAGTAAAGGTCGTATGTCCCATAATCGTCCGAAAAGAAAATGACAACGATCTTGAATATGTAATAGAAAATGATGCAATGTTAATAATTTATATATATATATATATAATATTTTATAATTAAAATAATAATTATGATGGTCAAATAAAATTTGCTAATCTTTTGTACAAATAAATAAAATAAATTTTATATAAATTTAACATGTGTAATTAATGACTAATTAAGATGTCATTAACATGCTACTTAATGCGATACAATTTTTTTAATAAAAAAAATCAAAAAAGAGAAAATTCAAGAAAGATATCTTAAACTCTTCTAGTGCGTTTCCATTCTCCTGGCATTATAATATACTAGGTAACAAAGCCGCGCTACGCGCGGCACGAAAATATTTTTAAAAATTAAACACATAACATTATTGTTTGTTAAATTTTATTATTTGAAAGTTAATATGATAAATTAAAAATTATGTGAAATGTAATTAAATTTGAATGTTTAAAAATTAAAAAGAGAAAAGAATTAGGTGAAAAAAAACATGTTTCAGTTAAATTCTTGAATATTAATAATAATAATAATAATAATAATAATTTTGAAGATATTGACGAACCTATTTTGTCGCATAAAAAATGCTTTTGAAATTCAATATTGACAAACATTTGCAAAGTTTGACATTGAATAAGTAAAAATAACATTTGTGAATCTTTTCAATTGTCGATGGCATCATAAAAGACGTGATTGCTTAATTTGTTATTAAATTATTTGTCAGTAAAATTGATTGTACGATGAAAAGAATTAGAATGTAAATGTGATGAGAGGTGTGATTGATTTCACTTGTCGATATATTTGGTTTTATGACGAAAAAATCAAAATTCAAATGTATATTGTAAGTCATGCTTCATGTTTTTTTGGAGTGATCCGACACCCGTATCTCTACATTTAATTAATTTTTCAGAGCATTTTATAAGAACTATTTTGTTTGTAACATTAAAATTAAATTCATGGACACATCAAAGTGATACTCACATATTCTAATATTCTTTTATTAAATTTTATAATAAATTTGTACATATAATTGTTTTTAAAACCGATGCTCGTTTTATAACACCCATACTTAATGCTCAAAAAGTGAGAATTTATTTAAAATAGCAAAAAACAACTCCTTAAACACCTTTTACTTTTTTCCATACCTACAATGTCAACATAATTCCTATAATAAAAAATTTTAAATTTTAAATATAACTAATTAACGATTTTAAACAACGTCTCCCATCTCATAACATACATGCATGATTAATTGATTAGTAATAGTATAAGAATGTGTTTAATTAGAATATTAATTTTTTCAACACAAAATAATCAAACAACGAATGGGTAATTTTTTTTATTGATTTAATTGACGAAAAAAGGATCCACTTGATTCAATTTAATCGAGTTGGTCACACCCCGTGTATAATTTGTTCAGGTATAAATGTAAATTCTACGATATTACTTTTATTTAAATTGTGGATGTTAATCGAAAATATATATACTTATGTATCTTATTATAATTCTCACGATCATTGATTACGAATTTATCGAAAAATTAAAATCGTCTATTAATTATTGCCAAAAAATTTGCAATGAATTTGAATAAGGATTAGAAATGACGTTAAAACTATTTTATTTTATTGTTTTACCTTAAAATAATGGTATTTTTATATAAATCATTAATATTTTATAACAAAATAATAATAATAATGTTCTAATAAAATTGTTAAACTTTTATATTAAATATGAAATAAAGTGTATTTAATATATATTTAATAGGTATAATTAATTATTAATTAAATGCAAGAAAATTATTTTAATAAAAAAATAAAAATGTGAAAATTCAAGAAAAATATTTTGAAGCTTCTGAGTGCAAGTCTCTCCAGTTTCCTAGCTAATATAATAAATTTTTATATAAAAGTACTGTAATAGATAAATTAATTTCTATTATTCTTAAAAATTGATTGGTCTCTTATGAAATATTCTATTAAAAATTAATTTAAAATTAATTTACATGAATTATTAATTGGAAAAATATTTTCATTATATATATCTAAAAATTTGATAATCTGGAAAACATCACAAACATATAAAAATAAAAATTATAATATGAACGTAATATTTACAATCAAAAGTTACAAATATTGAATACAACTTAATAACGTTTTTTAAAACCGACACCCCTCTCATAATATACATGTTCAATAATAGTTTAAGAATTTATTTAATTTGAATATTAATTTATTTTGACACAATATAATGAAACAATGGGTATATAATTTTTTTATCAATTTAATCTTCCGATAAAGTGGTTGAGTTTGTTCAATTTAATTAGTTTGGTCATAACTCATGTGTGTATGCGCATGATTTATTTACAAATTTCAGATATTAAGCAAAGATCCATGTACTTCCATAATTTACTACAATTCCACAATCATTGATAATAAAAATTATTTGAGAAGTTGGTTAATAATGTCTTTCAAAACCGACAGCCCTCTCATAATATACATATTCAATAATAGTATAAGAATTTGTTTAATTACAATAAAAAATTATTTCAACACAATATAACGAAACAATGGGTGTATAGCTTTTTTTATCAATTTTATCTTCCGATAAATGACTGGATTTGTTAAATTTAATCGATTTGATCATAACTCATGTATTATTTATTCATGTGCAAAATTGAAAATCTATCTGTACTGTTTGTATACAATTCCAGATATTAAATAAATATCTTGTACTTCCATAATTTATTACGATTTTCACAATTATTGATAATAAAAATTGCTTGAGAAGTTAAGGTTGTGTACCCTATAATCATCCGAAAAGAAATTATAGTGATCTTGAATAGGGAATAAAAAATAACGCAATATAAACAATTGTTATTTGTCATTTTAACTAAAAATAAACATAACTATATATAATTAATATTTAATATTGAAAAAATAACTATAATGTTCAACTAAAGTTTGCTAATTTTTAAACAAATTAAATAGAGTAAATTTAATATATGTTTAATAGGTGTAACTAATGACTAATTAAAATGTCATTAATAGCTATTTAATGCAAAAAAAAGAATTTAAAAAAAAATCAAAAAAATGAAAATTCAAGAAAAATACCTTGAACTGTTCTGGTGCATTTCCGATCTCCGGGCATTATAATATATATAGATTAGTCGTCATTTTAGCTAAAAATAAACTTAACTATATGTAATTAATATTTAATATTGAAATAATAACTATAATGTTCAAATAAAGTTTGCTAATTTTTAAACAAATTTAAAGGAGTAAACTTAATATATGTTTAATAGGTGTAATTAACGACTAATTAAAATATCATTAATAGCTATTTAATGCAAGAAAAGAATTTTAATAAAAAAAGTCAAAAAATGAAAATTCAAGAAAAATACCTTAAAACTCTTATGGTGAATTCAAGAAAAATTCAGGATATATAGATACTGTTTTTTAATGTTGACCTCTTAAAACATACATGCTCAGTAATAGTATATGCATTTATTTAATTAGAATTTTAATTTATTTTTACCCAATATAATTAAACAACGTGTGTATAGCTTTTTATCAATTTAATCGATTGATAAAATGGTTATGTTTATTTTGTGCCAAAGTAAAAACTTGTTAGTATTATTTGTATATAAATTTTAGATTTTAACCGAAAGTTTTTTATGCTTACAGAACTTATACAGAAGAAAAGTAAAGGTCGTATGTCCCATAATCGTCCGAAAAGAAAATGACAATGATCTTGAATATGTAATAGAAAATGATGCAATGTTAATAATTTATATATATATATATATATATATATAATATTTTATAATATTTTATAATTAAAATAATAATTATGATGCTCAAATAAAATTTGCTAATCTTTTGTATAAATAAATAAAATAAATTTTATATAAATTTAACATGTGTAATTAATGACTAATTAAGATGTCATTAACATGCTACTTAATGCAATACAATTTTTTTTAATAAAAAAATCAAAAAAGAGAAAATTCAAGAAAGATATCTTAAACTCTTCTGGTGCGTTTCCAGTCTGCTGGCATTATAATATACTAGGAAACTTATCCGCGCTTCGCGCGGTTCATAAATTTTATTTTAAAATATTGAAAATATATGAATTATATTTAAAAATTTATTGGTCTCTTAAATTGTTTTTTACAAAAAATTGAATCAAAACAATTTACTTGAATTATAAGTTTGAAAATACTCTCTTTATATATCTAAAATTTTCATAATTTCAAAAATATCATAAAAATAAAAAGTAACAATTATAATACAAACGTAACCAAAAGTTAAAAATATTATATATAATAATACTTTTTAAAGCCGCTGCTCCTCTCATAACATACATGTTCAATAGTAGTGTAAGAATTTATTTAAATAGAATGTTAATTTATTTCAACACAACATAATGAACAACGGGTATATAACTTTTTTAACTATTTAATCTATCAATAAAGTTGGGGTTTTTCAATTAAATTGCTTTGGTCATAACCCATGTGTAATTTATTCATGTGTAAAAATAAAAACTCTTTGTATTATTTTTATTATAGGTGTTAAGCGAAAATTTATATACTTCTATAATTTATTACGATCATAATTACTAATATTGAAGATTGCTTGAGAAGTTAAGGGTCGTCTGTATTACAATTATTCGAAAAAAAATTGGAGTGTTATTCGATAGAAAATAAAAAAGACGCAATGTAAATAATTTTCAGTCGTCATTTTACCTAAAAATAAACTTAATTATAAATGTAATTACCTTTACTATTAAAATAATAAATATAATGCTCAAATAAAGTTTTATAATTGTTTAATTAAATAAAATAAAATAAAATATATATATTTATTAGGTATAATTATTTACTAATTAATATGTCATTAAGAGCTGTTTAATGCAGGAAAATAATTTTAATAAAAAAAAATTAAAAAAACTAAAATTCAAGAAAGCCATTTTGAACGCTTCTATTAACTTTTCGATCTCCAGGCATTGTAATCCGCGCTTCGCGTGGTTTATAAACTTATATTTGAAAATATTGAAGTTAGATAAAATAATTTTTATTATTTTTAAAAATTTATTGATCTCTTAAGAATTTCCTAAAAAATTGATTTAAAACAATTTATATAAATTATTAATTAGAAAACTACTCTCATCGTATAAATAAAATTTTGATAATCTTAAAAATAGAATAAGAATAAAAATTAGCAATGACAATACGAACGTAATCTTTCCGATTAAAATATAAATATTAAATAGAATAATATTTTTTAAAGCCGACACACCTCCCATCACAAAAATATTAGAGTAAGAATTTATTTAATTAGAATATTAATTTATTTCGACACAATATAATGAACAACAGGCGTAACTTTTTTATCCATTAATCCGCTGAAAAAATAGTTTGGTTGGTTCAATTTAATCGGTTTGGTCATACTCCATGTATAATTTATTAATGTGCAAAAATAATAATAGTTAGTATTTTTTTTATACAAATTTCAAATGTTAAGCGAAGATCTATATATTTTCAAAATTTATTACGATTTCTAAATGAGTTATAATCAAAATTGTTTGAGAAGTTAAGATCATATTTACTACTTACGATCGTTCAAAAAGAAATTAATGTAGTCTTATAGGGAATGAAAAAGAATGCGATATAAACAATTTTCGGTCATTATTTTACCTAAAAATACACTTAATTATAATTATATATATATATATATATATATATATATATATATATATATATATATATATATATATATATATATATATATATATATATAATGTTGAAATAATAGTTATATGCTCAAAAAAAGTTTTCTAAATTTTTAAAAATGTGAAATAAAGTAAATTTTATATAGATTTAATAGGTGTAATTAATGACTAATTAAAAGGTCATTAAGAGTTATTTAATGCAAGAACATTTTTTTAATAAAAAAATCAAAAAATTGAAAATGCAAGAAAAATATTTAAAATGTTTCTGGTGCATTTCTGATCTCCTAGCATTATAATATACTAGGTAACAAAGCCGCGCTACGCGCGGCACGAAAATATTTTTAAAAATTATACATATAACATTATTGTTTGTTAAATTTTATTATTTGAAAGTTAATATGATAAATTAAAAATTAAGTGAAATGTAATTAAATTTGAATGTTTAAAAATTAAAGAGAAAAGAATTAGGTGAAAAAAAACATGTTTCAGTTAAATTCTTGAATATTAATAATAATAATAATTTTGAAGATATTGACGAACCTATTTTGTCGCATAAAAAATGCCTTTGAAATCCAATATTGACAAACATTTGCAAAGTTTGACATTGAATAAGTAAAAATAACATTTGTGAATCTTTTCTATTGTCGATGACATCATAAAAGACGTGATTGCTTAATTTGTTATTAAATTATTTGTTAGTAAAATTGATTGTACGATGGAAAGAATTAGAATGTAAATGTGATGAGAGGTGTGATTGATTTCACTTGTCGATATTTGGTTTTATGACGAAAAAAGCAGAATTCAAATGCATATTGTAAGTCATGCTTCATATTTTTTTGGAGTGATCCGACACCCGTATCTCTACATTTAATTAATTTTTCAGAGCATTTTATAAGAACTGTTTTGTTTGTAACATTAAAATTAAATTCATGGACACATCAAAGTGATACTCACTTATTCTAATATTCTTTTATTAAATTTTATAATTAATTTGTACATATAATTGTTTTTAAAGCCGATGCTCGTTTTATAACACCCTTTCTTAATGCTCAAAAAGTGAGAATTTGTTTAAAATAGCAAAAATCAACTCCTTAAACACCTTTTACTTTTTTCTATACCAAAATACAATGTCAACATAATTCCTATAATAAAAATTTGTAAATATTAAATATAACTAATTAACGATTTTAAACACCGTCTCCCATCTCATAACATACATGCATGATTAATTGATTAGTAATAGTATAAGAATGTGTTTAATTAGAATATTAATTTTTCCAACACAAAATAATCAAACAACGAATATGTAATTTTTTTATTGATTTAATTGACGAAAAAAAGGATCCACTTGATTCAATTTAATCGAGTTGGTCACACCTCGTGTATAATTTGTTGAGGTATAAATGTAAATTCTACGATATTACTTTTATTTAAATTGTGGATGTTAATCGAAAAATATATATACTTATGTATCTTATCATGATTCTCACGATCATTGATTACGAATTTATCGAAAAGTTAAAATCGTCTATTAATTATTGCCAAAAAAATTTGCAATGATTTTGAATAAGGATTAGAAATGATGATAAAAATTATTTTATTTATTATTTTACCTTAAAATAATGGTATTTTTGTATAAATCATTAATATTTTATTACAAAATAATAATAATAATAATAATAATGTTCTAATAAAATTGTTAAACTTTTATATTAAATATGAAATAAAGTGTATTCAATATATATTTAATAGGTATAATTAATTATTCATTAAATGCAAGAAAATTATTTTAATAAAAAATAAAAATGTGAAAATTCAAGAAAAATATTTTGAAGCTTCTGAGTGCAAGTCTCTCCAGTTTCCTGCTATTATAATAAATTTTTATATAAAAGTACTGTAATAGATAAATTAATTTCTATTATTCTTAAAAATTGATTGGTTTCTTATGAATTTTCTATTAAAAATTAATTTAAAAATAATTTACATGAATTATTAATTGGAAAAATATTTTCATTATATATATCTAAAATTTTGATAATCTTAAAAGCATCACAAACATATAAAAATAAAAATTACAATATGAACGTAATATTTACAATCAAAAGTTACAAATATTGAATACAACTTAATAACGTTTTTTAAAACCGACACCCCTCTCATAATATACATGTTCAATAATAGTTTAAGAATTTATTTAATTTGAATATTAATTTATTTTGACACAATATAATGAAACAATGGGCATATAATTTTTTTTTCAATTTAATCTTCTGATAAAATGGTTGAGTTTGTTCAATTTAATTAATTTAGTCATAACTCATGTGTGTATGCGCATGATTTGTTTACAAATTTCAGATATTAAGTAAAGATCCATGTACTTCCATAATTTACTACGATTCCACAATCATTGATAATAAAGATTATTTGAGAAGTTGGTTAATAATGTTTTTTAAAACAGACAGCCCTCTCATAATATACATATTCAATAATTGTATAAGAATTTGTTTAATTACAATAAAAAATCATTTCAACACAATATAACGAAACAATGGGTGTATAGCTTTTTTATCAATTTTATCTTCTGATAAATGACTGGATTTGTTAAATTTAATCGATTTGATCGTAACACATGTATTATTTATTCATGCGCAAAATTGAAAATCTATCTGTACTGTTTTTATACAATTCCAGATATTAAATAAATATCTTGTACTTCCATAATTTATTACGATTTTCACAATTATTGATAATAAAAATTGCTTGAGAAATTAAGGTCGTGTACCCTATAATCATCCGAAAAGAAATTATAGTGATCTTGAATAGGGAATAAAAAATAACGCAATAAAAACAATTATTATTCGTCATTTTAACTAAAAATAAACATAACTATATATAATTAATATTTAATATTGAAAAAATAACTATAATGTTCAACTAAAGTTTGCTAATTTTTAAACAAATTAAATAGAGTAAATTTAATATATGTTTAATACATGTAATTAATGACTAATTAAAATGTCATTAATAGCTATTTAATGCAAGAAAAGAATTTTAATAAAAAATCAAAAAATTCAAAATTCAAGAAAAATACCTTGAACTGTTCTGGTGCATTTCCGATCTCCAGGCATTATAATATACTAGCTTAGGGCCCGTGCAAAGCACGGGTTACTTTTAAATACTTTTAAAATTATGTGATTAAATAAAATAGAATATAATATTTTATTATGGAATTTAACTTTGTAATATTAATTAATAAAATTAATAATAATAATAATAGTTATTTAATAAATGATATGTATTGATTAGAACTAATAATATAAAATCTTAATGTAAATTTGTTGTTAACGGGTAATGGTGTAAATATAAAATACTACTCTGTATTTAGGATTAAAGACAATAACGGAATTTATTTGATTTGTTTTATATTATAAATAATTTAAAATTAAATAATTAGAGTGAAAACCAAAACTTAAGAGAAAACCAAAACTTTCAATGTTTCGGCTTTAATATAATAGTATTTACTGTGACTATCGACTAGTTTTCATTGTTTTAAGCACGGGTTACTTTTAAATACTTTTAAAATTATATAATTAATAAAATAGAGAATAATTTATTATGAATTTATTAGTAATAATAATAGTTTAATAAATGATATGTATTGATTAGAATTAATAATATAAAATTTTAATGTAAATTTGTTGTTGAGGGGATTTGAACCTTAATCTTTGGAAGATGGATTTAAATAAAGAATATTCCTTATTATTATATCTAACGGCTATGTGAAAAGTATTTATGTTTGATATATGGTGTTGAAAAAGAAGAGAAAAGACGAAGAAGATTGTGTATTGAATTGATGAAGATTGCGCAGATGAGGTTTAGAAGAATAGAGTTCTGTAAGGCAACGGAGATTTTAAGTTTAGCTGTATTAGTAAAGGTGTAAATATAAAATACTACTCTGTATTGGTTTAACGGAATTCATTTGATTTGTTTTATATTATAAATAATTTAAAATTAAATAATTAGAGTGAAAACCAAAACTTTCAATGTTTCGGCTTTAATATAATAGTACTAGCTTATAACCCGTGCAATGCACGGGTTTCTTTTAATATGTTATATAAATTTTATTTTATGTTATAAATATATTTTTATATAATCATTATTTTGTAAAAATTATTTTAATATTATTTTAATATAATTTAATTAATCATGATTTAAAATTTACAATATTATAGAATTTTAAGTTAAATATGTCGTTAACAGAATTCGAAACTTGAATTTTTAGTAAAATACTTTAATCATAAAATATATCTTCTAATTACATCTAATGGTTCTTATTAATTACTAAAAATCTAACAGTAAAATGGTTTATTATTTTTCGGTATACAATAATGATTGCAAAATTATGTGGTTTAAAATTTTTATTTTAAAATTTTTTAAAAAAATATGTCTGATAGAATTCGAACTTTGAAATTTTAGTAAATTAATTTAAACATTTAATATATCTAATCATTAGATCTAATGATTATGATTTTTTACTAAAAATATAATGGTCATTATTCGTTGTATATATATGTCTATTATCTTTTGTTAGTGATTAGACGATATATTGTTATTTTTTTGGGTATATATTAATTATTGTAAGATTATATTTTAATATAAAAGTTAACGTGTTTTATTTAGAAAGAAATGTTATTCATTGAAAGATACGATTTCTTAGGTGTTTATAAAAGGTAATATCATCAATCAATTAAAAGTAAACATCTTTTTATTAAAAAAAAGGCAATCGACTAATTATCACTAATTATATTATTTTACTATTTATTTTAATAGTTAGGATGACCGTGCTGAAGATCGAACGAACAAACTTTCAATGCCCGTGTCAGGTTTCTTTTATTATATTATATATATTTTCTTTAATATTACAATTATGTTTTTATATAATCATTATTTTTAATATTTTTTTAATTTTAATTTAATATAATTTAATATTCTCATGTTTACGAATTATACTAATGTTTCCTTATTATAAACAATGTATACGGATTTTTAATATATTTTATTAAATAGTGATATAATTGAGAAAAAAATATTTTAGTTAGAGAAAAGATAAAAGATAAACAATTATTTTATTAGATAACAGTAATTATAATTTGTTTTTTAATTAGAAAAAAATATAAAAGATATTATATTTTACTTGAAAAATGAAGATGTTTATTTATATAAAAAAAGGTAACATGTTTAACCTGAAAAGGTAGATTGATCAGTAAAGTAAAAATTTTAGTTAAATAAAATATAAAACAAGATTTTTAAAAGGTAACCCGCGATATAATTGGAAAAAGAAATATTTTAGTTAGAGAAAAGAGAAAAGATAATTTGAATGAAAAAATTAATTAATTAGTTAATAGTAATTATAATATGCTTTTTAGTTAGATAAAATATAAAAGATATTATATTTGAATTATAAAATATGGAAAATATGATAGATTTTAGCTGTAAAAGGTATTCAAAAAGGTAATCGTTTAATTATAAGTACTTATAAAATTATAATTTAGAATGCCGTGATTTAACTGAAAAAGTGAGGTGTTAGTTAGAGAAAATTAAAAAGGAAACATGTTTTAGGTGGAAAAGGTAATTAATTAGTTTATAGTAATTATAATTTAATTTATGTTACTTCACTAAATTAAATTGTTCCTAGTGTTTTTAGATAGTGAGAAATTAATGTTGCCCGTGTTATTTCTAGAAAAAAAGAATTTGAATTATAAAATAGGGAAAAGATGATATGTTTTAGTTGAAAAAGGTAATTGATAATTATTATTATTATAATATTATTATTTATTAAATAGAACCACCCGTGATATATTTGTAAAAAAAGATATTTTAGTTAAAGAGATATTTTAGTTATTATAGAATAGAGAAAAGGTAACATGTTTTGGCTGAAAAAAGTAATTGATTAGTTAATAGTAATTATAATATAATTATGTTATTTTCAAAATTGCTTGTAGTGTTTATAAGAAAGGAGAAATTTTAGTTAGATAAAATATAAAAGATATTGTGCTTTACCTGAAAAGAGAAATTAATTAGTTAGTGACAAATAGAAAATGTGATATGTTTAATATGAAAAAGGAAATTATGTAATTAGTTAATAGTTAAGTAAGGGTAATTAGGTAAATTCAAAAGGTACCAACCAACCAACCAAACTTTTAATGTTTCGGCTTTAATATAATAGAATAGATATGGATAGATATATATAGATAGATAAATATTAATTACTGTAATTAATAATTAATTACAAAATATTTTATCAAATCATCAATATCCTCTCGTTAAATATTTGTCCTGGACAGGCGGCTCCAACTTCCAAGCTACGTACATCCAAGTGATTTAAATTAGGAACGTAAATTATTTGTCAGTTACTTGAGTTTGATTCATAAAACTTTTGAATTTGATTTGGTAATAACTGAATCTAGCTCGACTTTGAACTATTCAAATACTTACTGAATGAAATTTGAGCTTCAAATTATTTGATTTGTAAGGCTCGCGTGTCTAATTAATAAATTTTTAGTAATTTTTATTTTTTTATTATAAATGACATTTTATTCAAATATTCAATATTTATATATTTAATCGAGCAATCGATCATGTTCAAATTTTGTCAATATTTGGTAAAATCAATTCAAAATTTTAATCACACTCAAATATATCGAATATTTTGTGAACTGAATTTCAAGCTTGAATTTAAAATTCAATTAAACTCTAATTCGAGTAAATGTCCGAATTTTTTTTGTCAAACCTCAAAATCGAGCCCGACAACATTTGACTCGGTTTGAACCCAATTTTGCCACAAATATTTTTATTGCTCGTTAAAAAATAAGTGTTAAATCATTACTAAATTAAAGATTATTTTGTGATTTTTTGCGTGAATGATAAAATCGTTCGAACCAAATTTTTAGGACTCGGATTGAACACAAATAGTAAACTGAACATGTAAAATCTAATATATCTCAAAATTTTAATAAAAATTTAATCATGTAATTCAATTATGTATAAATTTTAAAAATTTCATTATTTAAAACAATTATAGATATTGAAGAAAAAACCGTGTGTTGCACGTACGGGTTATAAACTACTATCTTATTAATAAGAGTAAAACGGATAATATGATAGGTCGGAGTTCGATACCCGTCACCAACATATATTATTAAAATATAATTTATAACTAAAGTGTAAACTCGGTCTTTAACCATGTTTCCTGTATCCGCATGTGACCAACTGAAAGTGAACCCAAAAAAAAAAAAATCATTACTCCAAATCTGTTTTGCGTGAATTTTTTTTTGATCATTGTCGCAGTTTACATGTTTTGGAATATTAGGACATATATTTACCGACATAAAAATTAAAAGTAGCGCTATAATACCGGGCTAATTTAATTATATTTTTATATATAATAAGAGTAGAATATATCTTATGCAACAATTTAGTTGTCAAGATACAATACCAGCAAAATTGTAATATTTTAAATATTAGTATAGATATATGAAAAATGTAAAAATTTAATATAAAAAACTCTTCTATTTTCTAAAAGGTGAATTAATTTTTCAAAAATTTAATTCGAACCCCATCAACAACATTTTAAAAAATAATATTAAATAATATTAAATAATACGAACTAATATGATTATGAAATACTAAAAAAATATCCTTGCATTGCATTGACTATAAGCTTCAATTAGAATAGACAATTTTAAAAAATATATAAAATAATAAATATAAAAAAATAAGCTTATAAATGAGAGAATTACCAAAATGCCTATTTTTCACAAGTTTTTGTCCAAAATACTGATTTTGAAAAAAATGGCCCGAAATACCGACGGGATACGGAGAATCGTCCTCCGTATTAGCATAATACGGAACACCGTGTTCCGTATTATGCATGATACGGAACACCATCTTCCGTGTTAGCATGATACGGAACACGGTGTTCCGCAACACCCCATGATACGGAATATGGTGTTCCGCAACACCTCATGATACGGAACACGGTGTTCCGCAACACCCCATGATACGGAACACGGTCTTCCGCAACACCCCTTATATCACGGTAGACGGTGTAGCGTTTTCAGTCAGTAAAAAGGGCCAGCATGGCTCCCATATGAATATTTTGGGCCATCACCCCTTATAAATACCATATTTATAACAATACTCTAAATACTAAAGAACTCTTAAGAATATAGTTGATAATGTAAAAACATAGCACTTAAATTTTTAATAATATTTATATAAACTTCAAGAGAAGTTTTCTAAGCATAATTTGTCATGTAAAAATCTGACTAATAAGATAATCCATAATAAAATACAATACAATTATATTATATTCTCCTATATATTCACTACAAGGATTTTTGCTTTAGACAACAGGCAAAACGTGTTGTGTGAATATACCAAAAACTGTTGACTGTTGAGAAGTCGTCTGATACACACCTCAGACAACACACATCAAACTGTTGTGTGAAAGTTGAAAGACAAGTAAAAGCCACCTGAAAACTGTTGTCTGATACGTAGTAACACCAACAGTCTGTTAAAAAACTCTTGTTTGAAATCATTTCAGACAAGTGTTTTCTAAATTTCGACTGTTGTTATTCAGAAGAAAAGACAATGGTTTTTGAAATAAAAGTTGTTGTTCAATCGTGTGTGACACAATGGTTTTTAGAAACAAATGCATTGCATGAGTGCCCTCACACAACTATTTAGTATTCCAAGAACTGTTATTGTAGTTCTCTATAGACAACTGTTTTGTTTCTTTTAATGTGTTGTATTTGTTTTATTTACACAACTAGGACAAGATGAAATATTTTATAGTGTGTGTTGCGTTTCTCTATATTAGACAATAGTTTATGTACACAAAAAATGATTTTAAATAATTCCTCAAACCAAATAATGAATCAATAAATTTATCAATACAAAAATTTCTAATTGATCTACAATTTCTATGTAAAAATTGTATACATAGAAATTAAATCAAGCATATAGTAGATTGCTTTATCTCTTCCTGTTGCTTTCCAGGATCTAGCAGCTATACCTGCATACATGCACACCCTAGCAAAGAGGAAAATAATGATTCTTAGTCCCTTACGAATCCTATTAAAGCTAAACATTAATTCCGAAAACTAAGAAACAACACTTACGTGCAATAGACCATATTAGACAAACAATTGAGAATCTGAGATGCTTCTAATATTTCATCACTGCCAACTATAATTGCGACAAGGGAAAATATGCATGCTAGTTGTTGAAGACAGACCATGAAAGCCTGTGTTGCCGAAAGACAACAGTTAGTTTGCTAGAAAAAGAGGTCAGGGATGTGGATGCAAGTAAAGGGTGGAGAAAAAGTACAATGATGCAATTATCACATTTCATTGTCTGTATATTGAACTGATCTTGCAAAAGGAAACGAGTTGATGCGACAAAATTTTCAAAGCAAAGGAAGACTTGTAAAGAATTGAATGACAATATTAGAATTCATAACATCACAACAATGCTCAAGGCAGCTGGGAAACAATTAGTACAACATTATAAGTAAATATTACTAGTATTTTGGAGAACAGGAACGAGGTCTATCTAGTTATTTGGTATGTGACAATTGTCGAGACTATTCCACTAAAACAATCAAAAGCTACATGGAGGTGAAAAACAGAGAATATTTTTTAGTACAAACTTTTCAAGGCAATTCCTCTACCTCAGTGCAAAGACAAAACTCAGGGCATTTGCTTTCTCCACAATGACCACTGCAGGGTAGATAACCACCACAGCAAACATACTTGTGGCATAGTACAACTAATCATTTGCACCTATTTAAATGCCGCAACAACAGAAACAAAGTTTGGAAATTGTACAGACCTCGACATATCATTGTAAAGAGCTCGCTTACGAATCATGTATGATGCACATGGTGTCCTCTCCTGCATATAAAAGACAAAGAAATAAAATACTCTATTTCTTCTCCAATAATTTAGGCATATCTGAAAGTCTTAAAAGAAAATAAGTGTCACTTACTGTGGGAAAAAAATATAGTAGAGAGGCTAAACCTGAAGGGAAATAAAGCAAGACGTTACCACAAAGAAATTACTTCAGCAAGAAGATCAAAGATGTTCAGCTTACCAGGCCATTGGAAAAGTTCAAGTGTTATTTAATATTTAATAACAACCTAATGTCATGACATCATGCAAAAGAGCGTCATGTTAGCAATACAATTTAAAGCAGATAATTACAAAATTATCTACTCGGTTGGGGAAGAAATCATAAAAGAAAGGACTAATTGAAGACAAATAACAAGGAACGGCTTAAGTGTATAGTTTTGCAGTTCACTCCAGCTGCCCCAAAAGTTGGAAACAAAATATGTAACCATCACCAAACACAGAACTCCTTTTTCTAAGCAGTAGCTACAAATTACTTTTGTTTTTGGGCCTCGTCTTCTAAACATAATAGATAATATGAGCTAGCTCTATTCAGTACTTGTATGAATAAGGAGGTGGCTAAGAAGAAAAATATTAATGAAATTTATAATGTAAAATATTTGTCAGCTCAAACTAGAATAACTCACCGTACAATGGTTATTAGCCGTGTCTTAGGGGCCTCTGAACTCATCATTAATCCTATGCTCCAAGGTCCAAACAACTACACCAACAAAAAGAAAGAAAGCAACAGTTACAGCCGGAGAAAATGGTCGTAACATCTTAAATGGAGCAATTACGACAATCCCAGATGCAGCTAATGGTTGTGTAAAATCCACAATTTTCGTCCGATTTGTGACAATAGCAATGTCACCAACTGCACCATCAAAAAACTAAGGCACGAACAAAAGAAATAGAAAGAAAAATAGCATAAGTATAAAGTTTCCCTCTCAATCAAAATCCCTAAATTGAATTTAATTAAAACCCAAATCAATTAAATTGATGAATTACCTGAATCAATTTGGTTTCGAGCTTTAGAACAAATCGGGCAATTAGGGTTTATGTGTGATGTATAGATTCGTATTTGTGTGCGAGTTCAAATCGAGTTAAATATGAGTTAGGGTTTGAATGAATCAACCTAAATATGAGCTCAGTTTTGAACAACCAGGGTTCATGTTTGTGAGAGAGGTGAGTAATTGAGAGAAGGGGGTGAGAGGCATGAGTTTGTGTCTGTGTGTGTGAGAGATAGAGTCATAGAGAGGCCTCTGAGAAAAAAAGAGGGGGAAGTGAAATTTGGCTAAGCGGGGAATTTGGGTTTAATGAAATTTCAAGAAATTTTTGGTTTGGTCGAAGGAGGGAAAGAGGAAGAGGGAAACGAAAATAAAGAAGAGGGGAATGAAAATAAAATTTATTATAAAATGATTTTTATTTGTGAGATATTAAATTAACTAGCTTTCTATTAAAAAGTAGTAAAATAAATTTAAAGTTTTAGAATTTTCTAAAATTTCTAAAATTAATTTGGTTTGAGATCTTAGTACAAAACTACTAAATTGACTCGTAGTCGTAACTAGTGCTTTGTCACATAAGAATATAATTAAATCATATAAGATTAATATTAATTTATATAAATTACAAAATCATATAAGATTAATATTAAAATTTCTAATTTTTTGTACACATCACTAAAATAAGTATATAACATCATCCGTATGGTTGGATCGTCAAAAAAAAAAATAAAAAAAAATATTCAAAAATTATACTAGTTTGACCAAGTAGTACTTTGATTGTTGACCATTAAATATCATTCAAGAATAATTTATTTTTTCCTAATTTTCACATCACTAAAATCAATATATAACATCATCTGTATGGTTGGATCGTCCAAAAATATTTTTTAAAAAATAGATCATGTTCAATCGATACGACACTAGTTAGAAGGAGTAATACTTTTGGCTTATTTATATTATAAACACGTACAAGGATGATTTATTTTTTTATAATTTTTTATACACATCACTAAAATCAGTATATAACATTATCTGTATGGTTGGATCGTCCAAAAATATTTTTTAAAAAATAGATCATTTTCAATCGGTACGACACTCGTTAGAGCGAGTAGTTGTTGGTCCAGGAAAGTATTGCAGAAGGGGGGTTGAATGCAATACTAATAAATTTCAAAAACTATTTCAACAACTTAAATAGAATTTGTGATTTACTAGTAGAAGAAATGCAAACACAAGTAAAATCAAATATGAGGATTTCACAAAATAAATGTTTTATTTATTTTGCAAAGTTTTGCTACAACCTTGAGAAAATAATTCTCAAGCTACAAATACTCAAGAGATTACAGTGGTTGAGTTATCTATTGTATAAATAGAGTGCTCTATTTATAGTGTGATAATCTACTGTACTATCATCATCATCATTGGTTGTTGAGTTGCTGTTATATTCCTTTTGCAGCTCATTCCATGATTTATTCCCATGTGATTATCACAAAGTAACTTAAAGATACTTTCCACATTTGAGCCACCCAGATCTAGCCGTATTCAATTTTATCTGCTCTAGACTTTACAGGTTGTTCCATGTGATCTCTCGAGCTTCAGTTATAGACTTTCCAAGCTTGCTGTAAAGGTTGAATATTACAACACACCTGCTTCTTTTGAACATGTACTCTGTCGTTTTAATTTGACTTAGAAAATTCCTAAATCAGGCTGATTCTATATGACAGTATGTTTGCCACAAAGTTTGCTGTCAATGGATTACGCTTTGGTTGACATTATGAATTTCCCGCAGATATTACTGTCAAGAATTTTGCTTTGGTTGACAGTATGAATTCCCGCAGAGATTGCTGTCAAGAGTTGTGCTTTGATTGACAGCATGTTTTTCCCGCAGAGATTGCTGTCAGGAATTCCAAACTTACTGTCGCAAACTGTACATCAAAGTTGCTGTCATTAGAATCTCCGCCAATGTTGCTGTCAAGTTGAAACTTGCTGTCGACTTCGTGAAACTTGCTGTCGACCTAGGCAACATTATGTTTCCTTGTAACCTTACTGTCAGGGCTTGACAGTAACTTTTATTCCTTCTGTCGAACTTATGTATTTCTTGAGGCTTGAACATAATCGAACTTCTTCCAAGAATTACACTTATTACATGACAGTATTTATTTAAATTACAAGAATACATTTCAGGCTATGACAGTATGTTCTACTTAGTAAAAACTAAGTATACCAATAAAACTAGTTAAGTTGTCTATTCCATCACCCATAAATCCCAACAATCTCCCCCAATTTGTTTTTATGGACAATAAGGACAAATTTACAAATATCATGCTGACAACTTAACTAACATAGATCAGAAAGAATAAACTCTTCATTTTTGACCAATGATTAAACTGAATTGTTTTCAAACAATATATCACAAAAGTTCACAATTAAAAAAAAACTTTACTTATCTTGATTTGAACTTTTCACTTTGCTCCTTTTCCCTTAGAGCTCTTCTGAGATTTTCAATTAACTCTTTTTCTTCAGGGGACTGTGCATCATCTTCATTTTCCACAATGTATTTTCTGATCATTGAGGAAGCAGTGTTTAATGTATCTCTGAGTACCATCCAGTAAACATTTTGCTTTACAATTGATCTGAATTTTAGCACATCTCCCTCCATCTTGAATCTCCTGCCAGGAAACTGATTTAGAGTTTCCCTTATTTGTTTGTCCAAGCTGGGATCCTCTCCTCTCCTCTGATCAAGAATCATATCAAGCTCCCAAGAACACAGTGTTTCAAGACTGTTAGTTGATCCAACCACTTGCCAGTATAATTCTTTTAACACACTGGTCTTCAATTTAGAGAAACTATCTACATAAATTTCTTCTTTGCCATACTTGATTCTCAAAGGATTGTCCAGTACGCATGGCTGATAGTTGGATTCTTCACTGTTGATCTTATTGATTTTACTGTAATTTTTCTTCATTTCATCTTCAATCTCATCTTCTATCTGTTGACGAGATTTTTTCCTTGATGCTAATTCTTCTTTGAACCTTTGCTCTGCTTCATACATCTTCATTTCATGTTCTGAATAAGGTTTTCGCATTTCAATCCAGTTATAATCAGGAATAGGATTGTCTTCTTCATACTCCAAACCAAGAATTTGATAGACATCATCATCATTGTGAAGTGTCCAATCACCAAACTTCTCAATAAATTCAACATGCCTGGCTTCATAGTACTTGAGAACTTGATCCATGATCTTCTTTGAAACATTATCATAGGTTTGCAGTAGCTCAACCATCCTTTCCAGATTGAAGAAATCAATTCTTCGTTTTACTGTTTCAGAAGTTTGAATGAGTTTCTTGGAGATCACCTTTGATTTTGATATCTGAGTGAAGTCAGATTCCACTGTAATCAACTTTTCATTGTTTTGCCATAGAATGTATCTTGCAACTTCTTCTTTTGGTCCATCAAATTCTATGGATACAGAGGTGATTGTTTCTTTGGCATTCAACTGCATCATTTCAAAGCTATTCATTCTTCTCCTCATGATAGGTTTCTTGAGTCCCAACCCTGTAGCTTTTCCTTTTCCTTTGTAGACAGTCTTTCCCTTTGTTGGTCTTTTTGATTTTCTCTTGATTCTTACTGTCTTGAATGATTTGACAGTAGGATCGTTGACAGTTTCTTTTATAGGGCTTCTGACAATGTCTTCTTTGACAGTATCTTCGATGACTGTTACTTCATCCTGACTGACAGCATCTTTATTGACATCCTTGACAGCATCTTTGTTAACAGTATCTTTTTCAAGATGTATACTGTCAATTTCCATTTCTTCTTGATTTCCTTTTAATGCTTCAAGTACTTCTTCCTCTTTCTTCTCATCAACTTTCTTGCTTGAGCTAGAATTTTCAGAAATTTCCTTTGATTCTGCTTCTTTGACTTGAGTTTGCTCTTTTGAAGAGTCTCTCAGTTCTGTTCTCTTAGGTACTCCAGCTTCACCTCCATCTTGATTGTCATCATCATCTTTCTCCAAGGTGTCATCAAAAGTGCAGTTTCCTCCTTGAGCATTTCTGCTTGAGTTTGCTTTGGCAATGAGCTTTTTAATTTTGGCACTGTACTCCATTTCTCTCTTTGCCAATAGCTTGTGAATATCTTTGACTGCCTGAATCCTTTCCTTGGTGATGGGTGCTTTCAGCAATAATTTAAGTACTTCCATGATGACTTTGCTTTTCAGAGATGTTTTGCCTTCAAGTGTTAAGAATCCCAGACCTTTAGTTCCTTTGGCTGTTGTCTGTTTAAAGCTTACACCATATGGCTGGGAACTTACTTCTGGAAGTTTGTTGTTGACCATTGTGCCCAGTTGCATATAGAGACTTTCATCAAAGATGGTAGAGTTTTTCTTCACTAGAATCCCAAGGATGTATTGCACTCTGGCAGAGAAAGTTTCCAACAGTTGAGTTGTTATGAATATTGAATGTCCACTCTTCAGATACACTTCAACTGCCCACCTCTTCTCTGAGCTAATCTTCACAGATAGATTTACAATTTTTTCTTTCAAAGCTTCTGCCAATTTAGCAGGTTTTCCTTTAGTCACTGTGATTGCTTCATTCACCAGATTGTTGAATTCCTCATCCTTATTATTCAAGGTGCTCTCCATATGACTTACTGTTATTGAGTCAGCTTCTTCTTGGGAATATGTACTTCCATCAGTCCAAATGATAGGCTCTGAAGAAAACACATATTCAGGCAACTTGTCTTTGCCTTTACCCATCCTATTTGATTCCTCTTTTTCTCTCCATAGCCTCTCCAATGTGGATTCTTTCTTCTCAGGAACTGGTTCATTGATTTTGATTGAGGATGCTTTAATTCCTTGTATTTGACTTAATACCTCCTTGGATACTAGCATTTGTTCCCCATCTACTTCAGCTTCAAAAAGCTCCTCAGTTCCAGAGGCTATTGCAGTTTTTACTCTCTCTTGCTCCCTCTTACTCCTTTGCTCCCCCTGTCTTTTAGCTTCCCCTTGTAACTCCACCTTTCTTCCTGGTTGCTCAGCCTCTTTCTGATCTTTTACTTTCTCCCCCTTAGTTAAGTTTGCAGCATGAATTAATGAAGAGAGTGACAGTAGTGTGGCTTGAATTTCAGCAAAACCAGTCTTCACAGTAGATGACAGGTTGTCCAGTTTGCTTTCCATTGTAGCACATCGATTTTCCAGTGCTTGGAGCCTATCATTTGAGGATGTAGAAGGACCACCAGACCTAAGCCTTTTAGGAGGTAAGGGATAAGTCTGGGGCATGGAGGCTGTTGGGGTTCTCACACTCTCAGTGTTTTTATAGATGATCTCATCATCTCTCACAAAAGTTCCCTCAAGGCCTAATGCCTTTTGTTGATTGGCTCCCTCAAGTTCACTCTGGACATGCTCAAGTCCCTCTCCTTTTGCCAGCACATTTGGCTGCCTCTCATTTTTAGTCTCACCTCTCTGTTCTTTTATCTCTCTTTGATTTTTCACTCCCTCACTCATCCTAGATGCAGTAGTATGAGCAGTACTAACATGCAAAAGAGTAGATTTTACCTTGAAGGCCTTTGAAAGGGGCAAGTCATCATCAGAGATATCTTCCACTAATCCTTCTTGCAGTTGTGGTTGAACAGTATCTTTTGTCAGAATGGTACTGTCACTTGATTGTTTGACAGCACCTTCTGTTTTGTCTTTGACAGCATCTTTGGCTGTGACAGCAACTTCCCTAGGGTAAGATGATTTGAGGGAATCGATCAAGATGCTGGCTGTTTCAATTTCTGGCAAATTTGCATCTTGATCTAATCCAGTGTTTGATGGGGTGGTATCCATTTCACTTTGAGAAATGGGTTCTTGTGGACCACTTGATGGGGGCTCATCCATGATTTGAGATGGATGATCAAAACCTGAGGGGTTGGTACTGTCCCCCTCTCTAGGTTGTTTAGAAGAAACAACAGATGTAGGAATGAAAGAAGAAGATTGAAGTTCAGATTGATTAAATGGCTGTTCCACAGAAAAAGATTGTGGAACATCAATAGTATGAATGAATTCCTCACTATGTTCTATCTCAATGTGTGTATCTTCAAATACAGGTTCCTCAAGAGTGAGTTCTTGAGTTTGTGCAGACTCTTTACAAGGTGCCTTGGGAGACAGGCCAATTTCAATAGATGTCCCTTGTTGAGAAGAGACACCTAGAGGTGAGTTTATTTCCCTATCATCCTCTACAGTCTTTTGGGAAACTGTAGGGTGGCTGACAGTAACCTTGGCCCTTCTAGCTCTCTTCTTCTTAGGCTCAGAAGGGGCTACTGTGGGTTCTATTTCATTACCATCCTTATTTGCTGCACTTGGTGCAGTAACTCCCTCTTGACTCACCACATTGTCACCAGTTTCACTCTCCAGGGATCTTTTCTTGGATTCCTGTTTGGCAATTTTAAGGGCTTTTGGTAGTCTAGAGTCCCTAGGTGGAATGTATGGTGTAGAATGTGGGTTAACTGAATTTGGGTCTAATTCAGCTTCATTCTCTATTGTGAAAACAGTGTAACCTGTTGGAAATGGAAAATCAAGGTTGGGCACTTGATTTACCATGTGTTGTGTGAAACATAGTGGAATATGTGCATTCAAATTTTGTGTGTTAAGAGACGTGTGTGTGTTTTTCTTTAAAACAGGACATTCTTCAAAATCAGAATTGTCCTCAACATTTCCACAAACATTATTAATACACATAGTTAAAAAGCGAGGATAGATGGATACCTTCTTGCCTATTGCGCTTTTCAACTGTGTCATGATCAGTTTTCCGATGTTCACCTTGTATCCATGGACTAATGAATGAGTGAGCTTCTTGATATATGATGGTATTCCATTCCAGCCTGTAGTCTTGGTAGAGAACACCTTCACCATTACATCAAAAATCATACTCCACTCTTTTCTCAGAAATTTCCTGTCCATTTCTCCGGTTTGATACCACTTATCAGAAGTTTCTTCAAGTTTAGAACCAGAGTACCCAATCTTCAGAAAGAACTTCTTCAGAGTATCATCAGTTGCTAGTTCCTTAAAGTTTTCTTCACTGGTCAACACAATACCCAAAGCCTCATTGATATTCTTTACTGAAAGAGAATGACTTGTATCATCTATATTGAACTTGATTGTTGCATTCTCTCCAGTTCCTTGAGCACTTGCTGATTTCCAGAATTTTTCAATTCTAACAGCATCAATTTTGGGTGAAGAGGTTATTGCATGACCTAGATAGGATTTATTCAAGAACGAAATAAGTCCTTTGAAGTTTTCACCAGCATCACTAGGAGAAAAGATACCAGCAAAGTTGGTTTGAGCAATACTTTGTTTAGGTGCCATTGTTGAATGCTTTGAAAAATGAGAGAGAAAATGCGGTTTTTGGATGCAGAAGTTTGAGAGGTTTTTGCAAATGAAAGTGATAGTAGATTAAACGGTAGATTCAGTTTCTAATATGAATCGATTTAACCTCTCTTAAATGAACGTGTGATAATGATATTACCCATTAACTCCACTTGCTATATTACGTGGCAGTTGCTATTAGATCGTGGATTGGTGAAAAGAAATATACGTATATATATATATATAAATTAATATATATATATATCTTTCCACTATCTTTGACAACAACTTCTCGTGACAGCATCTTTCATTGACAGTAACCTGTGCGCTTTTCTTTCTCTACCAATTCTGACAGCAATTTCTTGTGACAGCAACTTTCATTGACAGCAACTTGTGCGTTAACAACATTTCTGTCAATCAGCTTCATGAGTGACAGTAAGTTTTATCTGATAGTAAACTTATCATAAGATCATGCTGTCACTGTTCACACATAACTTAAGTTAAGGACACATGATTTCTTAAAATTAATTTAAGACAGACATGTAAAACTATTTTAGCATAGTCATAGCAAACATGATATCTAAAAATCCTTTTAGCATAGTCATAGCAAACATGATATCTAAAAATCCTTTTAGCATAGTCATAGCAAACATGATATCTAAAAATCCTTTTAGCATAGTCATAGCAAACATGATATCTAAAAATCCTTTTAGCATAGTCATAGCAAACATGCTGTCTGAACAAGTATCACAATGTACCTTAATTTCTCATGACAGTACCTTCTAGTGACAGTACCTTTAAAAGTTTCTGTCATGAGCTTCGACTCCTTATAATTGATAAACCAGTTAGATGATCATACCTGATTTAGCATTCCTAATTCACTCACCAACCTGGTAAATGTTGCTTCATCCAGTGGCTTGGTGAATATATCTGCAAGTTGCTTATCTGTTGGAACATAAACCAATTTTACATCTCCTTTTTCAACATGCTCCCTGATGAAATGATGCCTTATATCAATGTGCTTTGTTCTGGAGTGTTGAACTGGATTGTCTGATATGGCTATGGCACTCGTGTTGTCACAGTAGATAGGAATATTTGACAACTTTAGTCCATAATCCATTAATTGATTCTTCATCCAAAGAATTTGTGCACAGCAACTTCCAGCTGCAATATATTCAGCTTCTGCAGTTGATGTAGAAACTGAGTGTTGCTTCTTACTGAACCATGACACCAATCTCCCCCCAAGAAATTGACAGCTTCCTGTAGTACTTTTTCTGTCAATTTTGCAGCCAGCATAGTCTGAATCAGAATATCCAATTAGATCAAATCCAGTTTCCTTAGGGTACCAAAGACCTAGATTTGGGGTGCCTTTGAGATATCTAAAGATTCTTTTAATTGCAACTAAGTGTGATTCTTTTGGATCAGCTTGAAATCTTGCACAGAGATATGTTGGTAATTTAGCATTACTCAACATAGTCCTTGCAGCTTCAATAAGAGTCCTATTTTTCCTTTCTACAACTCCATTTTGCTGTGGAGTTCTTGCAGCAGAGAATTGTTGAACAATTCCTTGATCTTTGCAGAAGTTTCCAAGTGTAGCATTTCTGAATTCAGTTCCATTGTCACTTCTTAGAAATTGAACATTTGCTTCAGGGGTCCTGTCAAGTACCCTTATGTGATCAATGATTTCTTGAGCAGCTTCATCCTTTGATTCTAAAAATTTCACCCAAGTGTACCTAGAATAGTCATCTATCATGACCAGTGCATATCTTTTTCTGGATAGTGATTGAACATTCACTGGTCCAAAAAGATCCATGTGTATCAACTTGAGTGCTTCTGTGTTAGTGTTAAATTGCTTTGATTTATGCATTGCTTTCCTCAATTTTCCCATTTGACAATCTTCACACAGTCCTTCTTGACAGAATTCCTGTTGAGGTAGTCCTCTCACTAATTCCTTCTTCATCAGCATGTTCATTGTTTTGAAATTGAGATGAGAAAATTTCTTGTGCCAAAGCATGCTATCTCCAACACTTGCTTTGCTGTAGAAGCAAAATATTCTTTCCTCATTTGTTGAGTTTAAGTCTGCAACAAATAGGCTTCCTTTCCTTACTCCTTTCAGAGATAGGCTTCTATCCTTCTTGTGGTGAATTGAACATTCCATCATGCCAAAGTTTACTTTGAATCCTTTGTCAGTGAATTGACTGACACTGAGCAGATTATGCTTCAAACCTTCCACAAGAGAGATTTCTTCAATGACAACATTTCCAGCTTTTAAACAGCCATATCCCACAGTGTAACCTTTGCTGTTGTCTCCAAAGGTTATTGTTGGGCCAGCCTTCTCAACATATTGTGATAGCAGGGATATATCACCAGTCATGTGTTTGGAACATCCACTGTCGATTATCCACATGACCTGTTTACCTTTCTTTCCCTGCAAGACAGAATGAGTTTAATTTGCATTTGGTACCCAAGTCTTGTTGGGTCCTGCATACTCAGTATCATCGGAAACTTTATCAATATTTGAAACAATATTATCAGAAGATGGTTCCTTGACTTCTTTTATTATCCACTTAGTTTTTGACTTTGACTTTTTCTTAGTGAGAGCAGACTTCTCACTTTCTTTAGTGGATTCAGAAGTCTTTGCAGTTTGCATATAAGAACATAATTCATTAGATGAAATTTGCAAATTAAAACATGTACTCATGGCAGTAATTTTGCATGGCATACAGTCAATGTTATTACAAACTACCAATTTTCTTTGCATAATGGGGGTTCTGTGTAAGTTCCCTTTCAACTCTGTTGCATTAGATATGCTACTAGTTGATTTCTTACAAACATGAGTTAAATGATGTGAGGAGCCACAATTATTGCAAAGTTTCCTTGGTGCCTGCTTAACATATGCATAATTATTCTTTTTATCAATGCCTAGCTTCCCATTTCTGTTTTTGGACTTGGAGACTACTGTCTTGACAATCTGTTCAGAAGATGCTGTCGAACTATTTTTGACAGCATCTTTTGTACTTGCTGTCTTGACAGTAGGTTTGAAAGTTACTGTCTTGGATGACTTTTTGACAGTATCTTTTGAACACTTGGTTGGACTGTTTAAGACTGTTTCTGTCATAGACATTATGACAGAATCTCTTTCTTTCTTAGATTTACTGTCAATCCTCTCATCTTCATCACAGAGTTCTTGATTAATAATTAGGGAGTTTTCATTAACCTCAAACTCTGTACTTTTGAAAATTGGGTTACTCACATTTTTGAGGATGTGAGGTCTTACAGTATTATTATCATCATTTTTCTGAATAGCAGCCTCTTTACCAGGTCTCCTGCTATAATCATAGCCTATGCCTATCTTCTTACTTTCAGTATGTTTCTCATGATATTCTTGAACTAATTTAGAGGAATTTCTAAATGCCTTTAGCTTAAATTCATTCTCAGAAATTTCTTTTCTTAGATAATCCTCTATCTCTTTAGCACAGATTAAATCATTTTTTAGTCTTTCGTTTTCCTGAGCTAAAGAATCAATAGAACTGGTCTTAAGCAACAACACATCATTGTTAGATCTGAGTACTTCATTTTCTTTAGTTAATCTAGCAATTTCTTCATTTGCAGCAGATAAACTAGTATGAATATTAAACATTTCAGTACTCATTTCCTCAATGGTTTGCTTATAGTCATTTAAAGACATATCTAGTAATACTAGAGATGGTACCTGACTTGACGAGGTTGATGCTTCTTCATCCTCTCTAGCCATCAAGGCTAAATTCACAAATTCTTCTTCTTCTTCATTATCAGATTCATCCCAGCATTTTCCTTCAGCCACATAGGCTTTTCCTTGTCCTTTCTTAAATTGACTCCCAGTTCCTCTCTCCATTCTTTGTATTTGTTTTGGTCTTTTGCATTCAGTAGCAAAGTGACCAAGTTCATTGCAATTGTAGCATCTAAACTTTGACCTATCTACCATTCCTGTTTTGTATCCTCCCTTGGTGCCAGTAGCAGGTTTTGATGAGCTTCCTTGGTTATATTTTGGAAATTGACCTTGAGGCTTATATGGCTTGTTCCTCCTGAACCTTATATTTTTGAATTTTCTTGCCATAAAAGCCATGGTTGGATTATCCATTTTCTCCATTTCTTCTAGAGTGAAAAATTCTTCATCTTCAACATCTTCTAGTTGAAGTACAACCTTTTCTTCATCTTCAACCACCTCTTCTATTTTCACAGATGAAAATTGAGGTTGTTGATCATTTTGAATTTGCTCACTTGCTTGAAAATATGATGGTCCTTGAGCAACTAGAGCACCAGCCATGTTTGCCATCAATCCTTTGGATCCACTTTGTATAGCTTTCTTTTGATAATATTCAAGTTCATAAGATTTTAGAACTCCATACAATGTTTCAAGAGAAACAGAATTTAAGTCTCTCCCTTCTCTTATGGCTGTTACTCTGTGCTCAAGATGTTCTGGAAGAGTTAGCAGAAACTTGATATTGACTTCCTTCTTTTCATAAAACTTTCCATGAATTTGAAGCTCAGCTATCAGTTTGCTAAATCTTTCAAACATGTGGGTTAGCTCTTCTCCATGCTTTCCCATAAACGCTTCATATTGTGACACCAGTATTTGTTTTTGATTTTCTCTGACCTCTTCACTTCCTTCACATAACAGTTCTATCTTTTTCCACATATCCCTGGCAGAGTTGCATGCTATTATATTTCCACTCATAGCTTTGTCCAGGGTAAGTGCATCTAGTAGAATGAGTTGCAGATGATCATCCAGTGCTACTTTTTCTTTTTCTGAGTCATTATACTCAGAAGGCTTCTTAGCAACCCAATGAGCTGGGATTACTACATCATTCACTGTAGCAGCTGGGATTTCCTTTTGAGGAATGAAGGGGCCATTTTCCAGAATCCCTAGGAATAGTGGATTCTGAGCTTTGATAAATAACATAATCTTCTTTTTCCATATGTTGTAGTTTTCTTTATCAAAAGCTGGAATCTTGATATTACTTGACCTTTGAATACTTGCCATTTGGATCTCAGATATGTGTATTAATCTGATTGCTCTGATACCAGTTGTTGGTCCAGGAAAGTATTGCAGAAGGGGGGTTGAATGCAATACTAATAAATTTCAAAAACTATTTCAACAACTTAAATAGAATTTGTGATTTACTAGTAGAAGAAATGCAAACACAAGTAAAATCAAATATGAGGATTTCACAAAATAAATGTTTTATTTATTTTGCAAAGTTTTGCTACAACCTTGAGAAAATAATTCTCAAGCTACAAATACTCAAGAGATTACAGTGGTTGAGTTATCTATTGTATAAATAGAGTGCTCTATTTATAGTGTGATAATCTACTGTACTATCATCATCATCATTGGTTGTTGAGTTGCTGTTATATTCCTTTTGCAGCTCATTCCATGATTTATTCCCATGTGATTATCACAAAGTAACTTAAAGATACTTTCCACATTTGAGCCACCCAGATCTAGCCGTATTCAATTTTATCTGCTCTAGACTTTACAGGTTGTTCCATGTGATCTCTCGAGCTTCAGTTATAGACTTTCCAAGCTTGCTGTAAAGGTTGAATATTACAACACACCTGCTTCTTTTGAACATGTACTCTGTCGTTTTAATTTGACTTAGAAAATTCCTAAATCAGGCTGATTCTATATGACAGTATGTTTGCCACAAAGTTTGCTGTCAATGGATTACGCTTTGGTTGACATTATGAATTTCCCGCAGATATTACTGTCAAGAATTTTGCTTTGGTTGACAGTATGAATTCCCGCAGAGATTGCTGTCAAGAGTTGTGCTTTGATTGACAGCATGTTTTTCCCGCAGAGATTGCTGTCAGGAATTCCAAACTTACTGTCGCAAACTGTACATCAAAGTTGCTGTCATTAGAATCTCCGCCAATGTTGCTGTCAAGTTGAAACTTGCTGTCGACTTCGTGAAACTTGCTGTCGACCTAGGCAACATTATGTTTCCTTGTAACCTTACTGTCAGGGCTTGACAGTAACTTTTATTCCTTCTGTCGAACTTATGTATTTCTTGAGGCTTGAACATAATCGAACTTCTTCCAAGAATTACACTTATTACATGACAGTATTTATTTAAATTACAAGAATACATTTCAGGCTATGACAGTATGTTCTACTTAGTAAAAACTAAGTATACCAATAAAACTAGTTAAGTTGTCTATTCCATCACCCATAAATCCCAACAGTAGTACTTTTGAAGGATTTATATTATAAACACGTACAAGAATGAATTTGTTTTTCTAATTTTTTGTACACATCACTCAAATCATTAGATATCACTACAAGAAATGTGGCTTTTACCTACCAATTGTAAATGTAGGTAAAAGTATGATATTGGTAAGTAAAGAGAATTACCTACTAATACAGTATTGGTCGAGATTGGTAGGTAAAAGTTGGTGGAGAAAGACTCATTACCTACACATTTAAATATTGGTAGCTATAAATTTGTGGACCCCACAATAATAAGTTAGCAGATGACATGTCACTAGATTGTGTGGCCATCATTGTACATGTGTTGCTTACGTGGCATACCGACATGTCATCTAATGGAATGCATATGTGGTACCTTATGGGCATGCCACGTGGAGTCTCGTTAATGCGCCATGTGGTACCTCTTCATCATGCCACGTGGTGACTCATTGTCGTGCCATGTGGCACATCTCATATCATGACATGTGGTGCTTCAAGAATGTGACACATGGCACCTCGAAAAGGCACCACATGTAGCCCCTCATAATTGATGTGGTAATTTCCCATTGGTAGCAATTTATTATTATATAATAATACAAATATGATTTTTTGTAAATAAATTTTTTAAATTAAATAAACAACTCAAAAATTACATAATTGTATTTAACAAAATACTAACCTAAAAAACGAAAGTGTCAAATGAATTACACAGAATTTAAAGTTCCAACAACATTTAAAAAAATAGACTAAAATAAATCATCTAAATCTTCATTTTTTGGAGATGTCTTTGGTTATGGCATAAGATTGTTTTGGCACAGCACGTTAACAACTTCATCAAGACGTTTATTGGCTTCATTAAGTCGCTGAACTAAATCCTGATAACTCGGTTGGTCAAACTTGATAGTAGTACCGTGAGCTTTCTTGTTGGATGTGCCACTAGATCTTCCATATCCTCGCAAGTACAGTCGATGTCAAATTTTTCCTGAGTATGTGTAAACAACAAACACTTAGGAAATAAAATACACTACTGCATAAAAAAAAGGATAGCTCATAAAGAATGTATCTAGCTCACTCAAAAGAAAACAAACTAATGGAAACAATGGAAACTACTACTAGACAACTCTTTGACATATTTATTATTTATAATCAGATAATATGCAAATACATATAACCATACAAAGTCATACTTTACACTGCATGAAACTTTAGGACAAATTAAATGAAATTTAAATTTTATAAACAAAAAATTTCTAAAAAACCTTCTAAGATAACAATAAATTTTTGCATCATTTTATCTTCACAGGTCTGGTCCTCATGTAAAATCAACATCTATATGTATAAATGATCGATGATATTACAATCTACATATATAAGTACAAAATGAATATGCAGTGGAGGGTCTGATCATTTGCTAATGAATATGCAGGGGAGAGGGCAGGTTCCGAACCAATACTATCCATTTTTTTAAAAAAATGCACTAGTACTACTTTCATCAGGAATATGAAATTTAAAGATGCTGATTTTAATTAAACGAAAATTAAGTATTAAGTTATATCAATGCACACCTACTCAAAGGAAAGATTCTTAACTTTATTTAGTCTAGAAAGCATTTTGTAAATCATGAATCTTATTATTTTTAATCTTTGCAATCCAAGTACTAGATACTGAACCAACCATGTCATTTTAAATTTATATTATCTAACTTAGGATCTCTTAAAGTTATTGAAAAGATATAAGTGAGAGTGTAATTGTAGATTTTTGGTACCTAAAGCACAATACTACAGGGGGACAAACATAGCAACAGAGCAGCATAAAAATAAATGTATAATAATGTAAGAAAAGTTACCAAAAGATAACTTTGCAGTGGTGCTCTGACCTCCTCAGGAACGAGTCTCCAATCTTTATAAAAAAATGTACCATGATTACAAATAATAAATCCAATCTCATTGTTAAATCTTTCAGCATTACCACAAATTGGTTGACGACAATCTGCATCAAATATGATTGATAACTTTCCTGTTGCGGCTGCCTTAGCAATTTTTGAAGTCCCCATTCTGCGAGTTGCTTTACATGGGTTAACTTTTCGATCACTTTTCGATCTACATAGGTGTTCAACAAACAAAAAAATTCAGAATGCAATACACTAAACAATATACGAAGACACAAAGTATATTACAATCTACCAGATCTTGCATTCTCATTTTCACCAGTCAAAGGAGTAGTAGCACTTGGTTGTCCGGTCTTATCATCAGAATGAGTGTTGCCTTTTGGTTCACTAGTACGAACATTTGTATCTTTTGTTGGTATTTCTTGTTGATTGCGTATCATGGATCAAGTGGGGCGACATCCAGGCGACATGGTATGCAATCCGATATAAAAAATTATAAAATTAAAAGACTACATAAACGAAATATAGTACCTTGACAAACCACTGTTACACTTGTTGGTACCAGCTACATACTTAATATTCTTCAGAGAACTAATAGCTTCTAAAGTTCATTTTAATAAAATACTCCAAGCCATGTAATGACCAGTTTTTTGTTATCTTAACCCTAGGATAATTTTAATTTTTATCCCACATTCAACATGATCTCAACTCCTTATTTACTAATAAGATGCAATTTATCAATATCAAATAGCCAAGTGCACACAATAAACATAGACCAAATAAATTAAATCATAAAACACACAAGTTATGATACCCCTGTTTGTATCCAAACGCATACAGTAATACACACCTCATAACCAGTGATTCACACATATATTCATAAATTGGACTTGCATATAAACACAAAAAAGTAAAGATATTGAGAGATGAATTACCAATTAGAGAAAGAAACAGGACTCGTGTGGTTGTGTGGCTTTGGCAGAAGGTGGGTATAGGTTAAGCAGTTGCTTAAGAGGTGGACCACATGGGGATATGTTTTCCCAATTACACCTAATTTTATGGGTATAAGAATATTATGGTTCTTAAGTAGTTATACAGATAAAAAGTTAAAAATTAACAAAAAAATTGGGGGGAATGATGAGCGCCAGAACTGAAAAAAAAATTGTACACAAGACTAAGTAGTCCATTTTTAGCTGTGTGCCTGTGTTGCATATTAAAGCTATCAAATTTATTCTTATCCAAAATAATAAAATATACAAATATTAATTTATATACAAATAATAATTTATCTTACAATATATTAATTTATCTTTAATATTAAAAATTATTTTATACAAATATTTAAGGTTCGAATTCTTACAATAACATATTAGAATTAATATTTATAATATCATATTACACAATAAATAAATTATAAAAAATTAAAAGTAACACGTGCTTTGCACAGGGTATAAGCTAGTATCTATAATAAGTGAAAGGGGGTATAATGTGTAGTTCGGTTAACCCCAATTTTTGGTTATCCCATATTTTTGGTTATCACTCATTCACAACCGTTAAATCTTCAACTCAAATAGATCATGATCGTTGGATATAATATTACTAAAAGTTATTATATATAGAGGTCTAAGGTTCGATTCTCGCAAACAACATATTAATTTATATTTAATACTAAAAATTATTATATACAAAGATGCAAGGTTCGAATCCTCAATAACATATTAAAATTAATATTTATAATATTATTATACTGCGTTATAAGTAAATTCTAAAAAATTAAAAGCAACTAGTGCTTTACACGGGCTATAAGTTAGTAATATATAATTGTCGAACATATAATTAATTCCAAAACTCTATTTATTTTACACTACAACTTTAAAAGAAAATTATATTTTTGATAATTACGTTATCATTGTATTGTATGTAAGTTGGATTTATGTTTTAACTGAATCATTTTTATGCTAAGAGTTTTGACGTTAATCGCTCTACTTTTTTTTTTATTATTATATTTCAAGATTGATCTATATGGATATGGATATAATTTGGTTTTTAAGAAATTCAACACTTAGTTCAATCACACCCGTTCAATGGATTAAATGGATATGAATATAAAATTATACTTTCTTAATCACACCCGTTCTTAATATAAAATTATACCCGTTCAATGGATTAGATTACAAGCCATATACACTAACTTCATACCAGTGTTAGCAAATTTTAATTATTTTTTTAAAATCTAAATTAAATATCAACAATTTGAATGATCGAACTTTTTAAAATAGAAAATGAAATACCATCAATTTTCATCTGATCTGATTGCCCGTGATGTTAATGGAGCAAAAATGAATTGGTCTATAAAAATCTGACACTTAATTCGATCAGATCCGATTCGAAAAATTAAATGAATTTTGTTATGAATTTAGGCTGATCCGATTCAAACTCGATCTGTTGAGACTTACGTGTGACAGTGGGGTGTTTAAACACTCATTGTAATATATCAAAAAGTGTTGCAATAAGTTCGAAAGTGTTGCTATATATATATAGAGGGCATAGGCAATGCCGGCAAATGCAACGCCGAGTTTTGGCGAAAGCGTTACATCAACATCTAATGTAACATTTTTGGGGCCTAATAATACACTTTTTTGGCGTTGTAATAGGCCATATTTGGTGTAGTGTTTAGGGGAACTTTTTTCCAAAATAAATCAACTTATTTTAAGATAAAATTAGATATTCCTAACTTTTTTCTGAAAAAAGTCAACTTTTTTTTGCAACTTATTGAATCTCAAACATACATTAAATACTTGTATAAAAACAATTATCAAAATATGAAATTTTTACCAGAAAATAAATCCAAAAGGACTTATTTTAAGTCTGGCCAAACAAGTCAAATGTTAAGTGTTCATTTTAGATTAATTACAAGCCTTATATACTAACTTCAAACCAATGCCAACAAATTTTAATTTTTTTTTTAATTCAAATTAAATATCAGTAGTTATAATGATTGAACTTTTTAAAATCGAAAATGAAATACCATCAAATTTTAAAGGATTTTTTCTTAAATTCAGACTAAATGCAACGGGTTTTTTTTAATCAAAAAAGTTCTTTATAATTCGAATTGAGTAACCCTACGATAATGAATCATGAACTTACGAATAATGTAATTGCTAATTTTTCACTATTTTATTCCAATTTTAATATCATATCTTTTGTACATAGATAACAAAACTTGTCCTACAAATTAATTTGTAAAATAAATTTTCTAAATAAATAACTATCTCCCTCGATAATTAGCAAAAAAAAAACTATCTCCCTCGATGACCAAAAGATAGTCATTGTTCATATTTAGATTTCTAAAAGATGACCCAAAGGTGGGGGAAACACAAATGTTCGTATTCAACAAGATTACACATCAATGATTTTGTAATGCATTCCTCAACTAGTCTTTAAGTAGAACATCTGAATTATAAGAGTTGTCTTTTCTTTTTGCCGCCCTTCCCAGATTTTGAAGGCCCGGCATTAGAGGTGGTTGCAGCCTCCTGTTTCTTAGTCCGCCCTGGGTGACTAGGGACCAGCTCAGCTGCTTCTCTGGAACATTTACAATATAAGCCTACTATAATTAAGAACTGCATTGAGTCACAAAGGCATGCACTAGTAAGACACCTTCAAAGCATAACCATGTATCATCATATTTCAGATTTATTACAATCTGCTACATAAGGTGCCTTTTTCAATTACCATATCCACAAAAAGAAGAGAGTAATCCATCTTGATATGATAGCATACACACATGTAATCAAGTAGGAGTAGTGCAGAGGTATGAGATTTTGACGATTATATCTAGCCGTATCAGGCACTTTACTATTATAATGCCAGTGATAGACTTCGAGAGTAATAACCCATTGAATGCACAGACACACCATTATCACACATCCAAACAACCAATACTGTTTTCATAAGAAACTATGCAAGAAGCGGCGAGGATAAGTGCAATAATTATAAAGGAACTTACAGGCAATACAGGCTGCAATCAGGAAGGCTGTTGAGAAAATTCATCAGGCATCTGATTCTGTTTCAGAGGTCATCTCATTGTCTTCATCACTTGAACAAAGTACTCCCTCTGTTCCTAAATACATTTCTGGTTAGGTTAAAAACACAAGTTTTAAGGAAAATTATAAACAATGTTTAAGAAATGATTGGGAGGGAAAATTAAGGAGTAAGTACAGAATTTGAGGGGGAAAAAGGAGATTAAATTTCCCCCCATTTTGCACTAACATTCAAATGAACCAATCACAGTGCTACATGTTTACAAGATTACATCATCAGTTGAATATATAAGCATAACATAACATTACAGTTTACAAACACAACATTTACAAAAATCTGGAAAGAAAACAGTGCATCATTGCTTGGCTTCTCTGCTCAGACATGAATGTTGGAGGCTTCCCTTTTGATCTCAATGAACCAGCAGCAGTAGATGGAGATGCTGATCACATGGAAGATGTTATCCACCATTTTGATTTAAATCAGCCACCAGAAGAAGGAACAGAAGGGCATGCACAACAACATGAAACAATGTATCATCATCACAAAGAAGGGCCAAGCTCAGCTGTGATCAAAGGCTACAAATACTGATTTTCTTGCTAAGCAACCAATCAACAAAAACACCAGGAAAACCTTACCAAGGTGCAATTGAAGATGTAGCCAAGATGTACCATGTTACAACAAGAACAATTAGCAGCATATGGAGCAAAGCAAAGAAACAGAAAGCAGCAATGCAGACATACAACATGGCAACAAATGGACACAATTCCGGAAGGAAAAGAATCAAGTTGCTACCTAATGCTGTTACAGATATCAATATGGGAGACATAACATGCATAAGGGACTTAGCTGGTAAGTTAAAAGTATCATCAACTACATGTAGCAGAATGATAAAAAGAGGGCTTATCAAACCTCACACAAATCCATTACATCCAGGATTAAACACAGCAAACAAGTTACAAAGGATGGCATGGGTGCTAGACCTCCTCATGGGAGATACAGCAGCAACAAAGAGAATATATAAGCCTATGTTCGATTTTGTACATATAGATGAAAAATGGTTTTACCTCAGTAAGAAAGCACAAAGAGGCTACCTAGAACAAAATGAAAGACCAATGTACAGATCTGCAAAGTCAAGTAAGTTTATACCAAAAGTGATGTTCACAGCTGTTGTTGTAAGACCAGTGTTTAATGCACAAGGTGAATGCATATTTGATGGGAAAGTTGGCATATTTCCATTCACATATCAAGAACCAGCAAAGAGAGCAAGTAAAAACAGAGCTAAAGGGACAATCATTACTAAGGTTGTTGAGTCAGTTGGCAGAAATGAAACAAGGAGTATGCTAATTAACCAGATAGTACCAGCAATCATTCAGAAATGGCCACAAGTACAAGGACCAAAGGTAATCTATATACAGCAAGACAATGCAAGGACTCATATTACTCAAAGTGATGAAGCATGGCAACAAGTTTATCAACAAGGGGACTTCACATTCATTCTAATTCAACAACCACCAAATAGTCCCGAATTAAACATTTTGGACTTAGGTTTTTTCAGAAGTATTCAATCCTTAATGCACAAGAAGATGCCAAAAGATGTTGATGGTATGATGGATGCAGTCAATGAAGCATTTTATGAGTTACAGCCTACAACACTTGCAAATGTATGGTTAACATATCAGTATGTAATGAATGAAGTTCTGAAAGCCAAGGGTTCAAATGACTATTTGGTACCCCATGTCAACAAGAAAAAGCTAGCAGCTGCAGGGCAACTTCCAGTTCAGGTGACAGCACCAATGTGGGCTGTCTTTGAAGCATGGAACTTGGTAAATGGAGCACAGCAAAACCAGATGTAATGTATGATCTTACCAATGTGTAATGTAATGCATTATCTTACCAAATGTAATGCACTATCTTACCAATGTGTAATGTATGATCTTAAATGTATGAATGTAATGCAGTCAACATATATATAAATGTAAGTGGATGTATTATTAAGTGGCCGTGTCCAACAGGGATGCAGATTCAAGGAGGCTCAAGGACCCCCAAGACAGCTCTTATTGGCAGGGCATATTGTGTGCACTGTTAATTGAACATATGGCATTATGAATAAGCCCTGAACACAGTCAATCCCCCAACATAAATACACCAATTCAAGGAGTAGCAACAACTGTAGTACAACCACAAGTGCAGTCAATGTTTAAGGAGTAAGTACACAATTCGACACTATCAATCTAAAATACCAATTCGAGTATCAATCAAGTTCAGGAATTACCATTTTGCACATATCAAGTTCAGGAATTCGCACAATATGCATAAGCCCTAAACACACTCAATCCAAATAAACACAACAATTGACAGAGATGACCACAAAACTCGATTGTGACCTAATTGACACAGTACGAATCCAAATTAACACAACAATTGACAGGAATTACCAAATAAACACAACAAATGACACGAATTAGGACTTACATAAACTAGGGTTTAGGAACATGAACATGCATCATCGGAATCGTCAGAGTTAGGTTCGTCGTCACCGGGATCCGAGTTAGGACCATCTTCACCGGACTCTGAAAGCAAATCGATTTCATCGGCGTCACCGGAATCGTTATCACCGTCACAGCCATCGACGACAACTGCATGCGAAGTCGATTGAGGTTTTCCATCCACCGTAAGGCCCGATTTGTGTTCAGAGCCCTCAGATTCTTCCTCTATTAACCGAAGGTATTCACGGCTATAGGTATGATGGCCGTCACATAAAACACCTCTGTCACAGTGCTCTGGATCGGAACAACTATATGAACCCGTAGGCTCATCATCCGAATCTGAAAAACCATAGTGCGAATCCATGTCACAGAAGCTTTTGGGGTGATTTGAAGAAGGAGAGATTTAATCGTCGCCGATAGAGAGAGAGAAAATAATAGAGAGAGTTTGTGGGTGAGAAAATACAGAGAGAATGAAATTATCGCAATAATACACGGGCACGACTCCCAACAAAAGATAATGGGCTGTGGCCTGTTTGTTTTAAGAGTAAAAGAGGGTTAAACAATTGTTTTTTTATGGCTTAAAATAGAAACAAGAAAAGTTTTTTGAATGTCCCAAATTAGTAAGTAGGAAAAGTATTATGGAACGGAGGGAGTACTTCTTTATCATTGAAGAATATATCTCCATCATCATAACCATCATCTAGTTCAGTTTCATCTAGATCATCATATATATACAGTATATATAGGGTTAGGCTCCAGAGAGAACACCCTTAAAAAGAGAACGAGAGAACACATCATCTAACCATTGAATCTATTAGATCTAATGGTCCCGCCAACAACACCCAATACAAAAAAGTCTTATAATTTTACCCTCTATCCATTGATTAAAAAAAAATTAAAAAAAAAAATTAAAAAAAAATAATAATGATGATGATGTCACTGTGACGTCACAACAGGTTTTTAAATTTTTTAAAAAAAATTTTTTTTTTAATTTTTTTTTAATGAATGGATAGAGACTAGAATTATAAGACTTTTTTGTATTGGGTGCCCCTGGCGGAGCCATTAGATTTAATAGATTCAATGGTTAGATGATGTGTTCTCTCGTTCTCTTTTTAAGGTGTTCTCTCTAGAACCTTGGCCGTATATATAATATATGTATATATGTAAAATAGTAAAACACAAAAGACTAGTTATCCTCCTCCTTGTATAATTGGATCAGACGCAAAAGAAAAATCTATCTATATGGCTACTTTATGCATATTAGAAATTTTATCAATTGTAATAAAATCATTTTTGCATATAAAAAACATGATACATTAGAAAATTGAAATGCAGAGCACATATATCTTCTTTAAACATAATAATTTCTATAATTACAAATAATTATGTAAAACTAGTAGTTCACAATTGAGATCTGCCCATTAACTTGATATAAATAGCCACCCAAACAAATTCACCACACAACATAACTAATAAGACAAATTATTATTACAAACCTTTGATTCATATACAAATCTACTGATATTGGACTTAGTAAAATCGAAATCGATAAGCAAAAATCATCAAACCCATATACACAAAAAAGAGGAATATCAACTGATTCAGATGAGTGCGAGGAATACCAATTGATTCAGATGAGTGTGAATTGGTGAGAAGTCGTCTCCTCCCTTCTGCCTCTCCAAAGACAGCACGTCGTTTTTGAGAAGAAGGGTTTATCGGAAGTTCAATTAATCTAATTTTAAATCTTGATTGTTATAAGGATATGTGCATAAAGTTATAAAATAATATTATGACGTGGTAATTAGCATAATTTTGATTTAATATATAATTAGACACGTAGGATTTTAAATGGACGAGGAGAGGATTAAAATAATAAAGTTTTAATAATTTTGAAAAAATTAATAATTACCTACCAATAATTTATACCAATAATTATTGGTGGATAAAAGGTAGTTTTACCTACCAATATAAATTGGTCGATAAAAAATTGGTAGATAAAGTCCAAATTTCTTGTAGTGTATTAACATCCTTATGTAAAGTCCAAATTTCTTGTAGTGTATTAACATCCTTATGGTTGGATCGCCAAAAAAAATTATAAAAAAAATTATTCCAAAATTATACTAGTTTGACCAAGTAGTACTTTGATAGTTGACCATTAAAATATCATACAAGAATGATTTGTTTTTTTCTAATCTTTTTTACACATCACTAAAATCAGTATATAACATCATACGCACGGTTGGATCGTCGATATTTTTTTTTAAAAAAAATAGATCATGTTCAATCGGTACGACACTCGTTAGAGTGAGTAGTACTTTTGGAGGATTTATATTATAAACACGTACAAGAATGAATTATTTTTTCTAATTTTTTGTACACGTCACTCAAATCATTAGATATTAACATCCGTACGGTTGGATCGTCGAAAAAAAAATTATTCCAAAATTATACTAGTTTGACCAAGTAGTACTTTGACAGTTGACCATTAAAATATCATACAAGAATGATTTGTTTTTTTCTAATCTTTTTTAGACATCACTAAAATCAGTATATAACATCATCCGTACGGTTGGATCGTCGATAAATTTTTTTAAAAAAATAGATCATGTTCAATCGGTATGACACTCGTTAAAGCGAGTAGTACTTTTGGAGAATTTATATTATAAACACGTACAAGAATGAATTCTTTTTTTCTAATTTTTTGTACACATCACTCAAATCATTAGATATTAACAGCCATAAGGTTGGATCGTAGGAAAAAATTTAGAAAAAATATTATTCCAAAATTATACTAGTTTGACCAAGTAGTACTTTGACAATTGACCATTAAAATATCATACAAGAATGATTTGTTTTTTTCTAATCTTTTTTACACATCACTAAAATCAGTATATAACATCATTCGTACGGTTGGATCGTCGATGAAATTTTTTTAAAAAATAGATCATGTTCAATCGGTATGACACTCGTTAAAGCGAGTAGTACTTTTGGAGAATTTATATTATAAACACGTACAAGAATGAATTCTTTTTTCTAATTTTTTGTACACATCACTAAAATCATTAGATATTAACAATCATACGGTTGGATCGTCGAAATTTTTTTAGAAAAAATATTATTCCAAAATTATACTAGTTTGTTGACCATTAAAATATCATACAAGAATGATTCTTTTTTTCTAATTCTTTGTACACATCACAAACATCAGTACATATATAATTTTAAATTTTAAAAAAAAAATCATATTTAAAAAATATAAATTTTAAAATTTATCATATATAATTTTTTTAATAAATACTTACTCAAATTACTACTATGGAGTACTACATTACAAATTCATTTTATAATATAAAAATGAAATTTTTATCATTTCCTCAATTCATTTCCCTCATCCACGCCAATTTCATTTCCCCCCTTTCAGCTCTTAACCTAAAATTTCATTCCCCCCCCCCTTTCAGCTCTAAGTCAGTCTCAACACAACACAAAGAGATGGTGTGAGCCAAAGAATTAGAAGCTACAATTCGGTCTTCAATCTTCAAAGTATATTACATCTCTCTCTCTCTCTCTCACTCACCCTTTCTTTGTTTTCTCTGTTGTTTAAAGCTCGCGATCCAAAGAGATGGTGTGACCGGAGGTGAAGACAGGCCGAGAAGATGGCTGAGCAGTGGTGGGAATTTGTGGTCGGAGGAGGAAAGGGGGTTGGAGGTGGAGCAGCGAGATGTGGTTGTAGGCGGAGTGTGTTGTGGGTGAAGAAGGAGAAACGGAGGAGAAGTGTAGGTCAGGGGAGAAGAAAGGTGGAGGTTGAAAGGGAATTGCAGGTGGCGATGAAGGTTGTTGGGTTTGAATTGTGGTGATGAACTGAAGAAGAAGAACGGAGGTGTGAGGTTTGGTTGGAGTTTGTGGACGCCGAAGTTGGTGGGTGCTGTTGTGGTGGACAGAGGGGGATTGAACGGAATGGAGTGGAGCAGTGTTGGGTGGTGGTGTTTGATGAAGGAGGTGGGAGAACGAGGTTTGAAAGTTGAAGTAACACGGGTTTCAGGAATAACATCTCAACCCACTAGAGAACTAGTGTAAGAATTATTTCACTTAAATCTACATATTGTTTAACACATCGCACTTCATGTTTCTTAATTATTCATTTCTTTTGTTTGCTTTTCCTCATGTCTGTGATATAATTGAAGTAAATATTGTAATTTGCATACATTTGCAGGTTTCCTGTTGATGACAACTCAAATGTGAAGTCAGTTGTTGAATACTTTCAAGAGATGTATGGCTTCACGATTCATCATATATACTCATCTTCCCTGTCTTCAAGTGGGTAACCAGAGAAAAGCAAATTATTTGCCATTGGAGGTTGGATTAATTATATGACAACTTTTTAAGCTCCTACCTGTAAACTGAGTTGCATTATCCACGTTTTAATTCTTCGTGCTATCTCACACTATGAGTGTTCAGGCTTGCAAGATAGTGGAGGGTCAAAGATAAATAAAAATATTGAATGAGAAGCAAATTGCTGCTCTTCTGAAAGTAACATGCCAAAGACCAAGAGATCGAGAGCATGAGGAGATGGTGGTGGTGAGGAGATGGTGACAGGCGTGGTGAATTGAAATGGGGAGATGGTGGCAGCGGTTGTGTTAAATATCATTACACAATACCACATTGGAAACCACTTGTCCAATTCTAACAATACTTTTTACGAAGTATTGTCTATGCTTCATTCACATAATATTTCTAAAAAATGTTGTGTGTTGGTTCACTGTCACACAACACTATGGATAACATATTGTATGACTTCTAATTAGACAACAGTCCTAAAAACACTTGTCTGAATACAACAACGGTTTTCCTGGATATTGTATTGCAGGCATTCACACAACACTTATTTGCTAACGCTTGTCTAATTTTAAAAATACTTATGCATTTACACAACACCCCTGGTCAAGAAATGCTTGTCTGGTAAGATTTATCACACAACGGTTTTGGCCTATTGTGTGAATGTTGGATTACACAATACTTTTTCGAGTAGGAAAATAACAGTTGTCTGATCATTTCGGGCAACACTTTTTTCCATGGGTGTTGTCTGATACATGTCGTCTATTGCCAGATTTCTTGTAGTGAATAGAGTAAAACGGGTAATATAAAAGTATTACCATAAATTAGGCGCTCGATAATATTTAAAAATAATTATATTCTATATATGATATGAATAAAGAAAATATTATGTAAATATTACTGAAAATAAAAATTTCGATTATTATATACAACATATCAAATATAATTTTTACATTAAAATATCTAAAATTATATCATTTCCAATAAATATATACAAAAACCAGTTCCATGTTCCATATTTTAACTTTTCCCTCAACATATGTTCTCATCAATTGTGTAAGATGAAAAGATAAGTTGTTTTTCTAAACAATTATATACAAATCGGGTTGCATAACGAAACATGGCGTATCGATACAATGCTATCTAATGATAACAATATGGATAGTAAAATCTTTATAAATTAATAGTATTGGAATCGATAAATTTTATTATACAATCTATATATACACACAATATAATAAGCTAATGAGGGATAATGTGTAATTTAATTAACATCTCATTTTTTATTATCTCCTTCAATCATGATCGTTAAAAATTTCAAACCAAATTAATGAAAATCATTACATTTAGTATAAAAAGGTATTCAATAGAGAGGTCTGAAGTTCGAATCCCGCTAATAACATATAAAAATAACGATTAAAATATTAATTTTATTAATATATAATGAAAGAGAAAATCTCATGAACCACTTATTATTATATTCAATCTATACAATACATTTTAGGGAATTTGCCTAAAATATTGCTTTTTTGTTCTTTTTTCCATTTTTACTACCAACTTACTTTCATTTCAGTTTTATACTTTAAATTTTCATTTATACGATCTACTATATAAATACTGTTTAACAGTTTCAAAAATACGGAAGAAGTAAAAACATATTAGCTGGGCGTTGGAGATTGAATTTCACTAATTCACATTCATCTTCTTTCTATTTCACTAATCTCTCACTATATTCGATTAACCAATTTCAATTCCCATCTTCAAAACCTCTATCATCTAGATTTTTTTTCTTACTTTCAATCAGGTTCGTTTATCTTAACTTTGAGTATGTATATATGTATGTATGTATGTATGTATGTATGTATGTATGTATGTATGTATGTATGTCCGTGCTAATCTGTATGTTTATGTGTTTGTGTTTTTCAATTTCTAGTTTATGTGTATGTACTAATAATTTCTGAATTTCAGTAATCCTAACGCCTAATTTCATCTTTACTTCCTAGTTTAGATTGAAGATATAAGTGTATGTATGTGTAAATGCTATGCGAATTTTTATATTTAAACGAAATGCCTCATATTCTATCTCGATCCTTGTCCAACAATGCTATTAATGTTGCAATATGTGTTGAATATGTTGCAATAGGTGCTCAAGATGTTGGAGCAGAGGTTGTAGATGGTGCGGATGTTGCATCAGGTGGTCAAGATTTTGCAATAGAGGGTGAAAATGTTGCAGTAAGGGGGTGCATGGTGTAGATGTTACAATAGGGTGTGCAGTTGTTAGAGTTGAGTTTGTAAAGGTTCCAATGGAGGATACAAATGTTAGATTAAGGATTTCAAATGTTGCGACACTTGACATAGATGCCTATTTTTTGGATCAATTATCTAAAAAAGAATTAGATGACTTAGAATTGGCTATGTTAAGTGCTACCAAGATAACAAACCCAACAAAGGTAAATTTTTAATTTAGGGGTTGATTCAATGTCCCAAAAGATATGGTTTCATATTTGAAGTATGGCTGAAAAAAGCTCACCAGCTCCGTTAGTTTTAATGTTTTATTTAAGTTTAGGTTGCATTGTTCTACTATCTCCTATAAGAATAACTTCTACTGATTCCACATTTCAAAGTACAATTGTTACTATGTTTAACAGTTGTGTCAAAAAAGATCGTTTTACATTTAGTACCAAGCAAGACATTACGCGAATTATCATGAGTAATGTCATTTCTTGCATACTCCTTGGTCTTTGGTTGATAATGTTTATATCTATTGGCTTTATGAGCGAAAATATTGGCTTATTAGGAGATTAAACTTTACATGTAACACCCCAAAATCCGGGGTCAAGGATTTGGTAGCTACGCGGAAATCCTCAATGTCAAATTACCTGTTTAACAACATTAAACCATCTGTAATCATTAAAACTGAAATATAACTCTGCGACCCCAACCACCAAGCATCTTTTAGGTCATAGGGCTAGAAACAAGAACTAAAATCTTTACATCTTCATTACATCCATTCTATTACATCGCACTATGTCTTACAAATCTTATACTACTAGTATAGCTTCATTGGGAAGTACACCAGCAACTAGTACTACTCAGTACAAAGTAATATATATTACACATCAATGTACCTACATACAACTTACTCCAGCTATAGCTTTTCTGGATCATATCATCTTCATAGGGCGTACTGCCTGCTTCTTCTGAGCCATGCAGATAAGCCTCAACCGTCTACCTTCCTCTGAAAGGTTAATATTTGAAACAAGCAAGAATGAGCGAAAGAATTGCTCAGCAAGTACTACTATAACAAAATATCCCAACATGCAAAATATCCCTTTATATGCATTGGGTTTTTCAATATTCAACTTATACTTAATATCATTCTTGAAACATTTAACCATGAAACTTCAATAGAGGAAGTATAATGCTTAAAATAACATCAATGACCGGATTAAGTTCATTATAACATGAAAATCTTCAAACCTGGCGACATAGTATATACTATAGCTTTGATACTCTTTTAGAAAGCTTTTCAATATGCTGCTACCTAGTTGCCTTTCATCATGCGTAAACTTAACCATTTATAAGGTACCAAAACAATACTCCTCAAGCTTGAAAATATATGTGTATATGTATATCAATGTCGCCAAAACACTTGATAGATCAAGATACTGTACCTCAGCAATATAATAACAGTTCTAAAATATCTTTGAAACTGTATGCCATGCATTGATGAACATAGTGCTAGTATATTGTAAAAGATGAAATTATAAGATAGTTCAATATAACCTTTCCGGTAAAATATCTTGTTAACTCGAATAACTTGTAGAAGGGGGGGTTGAATACAAGTTATATAATCGTGTCTGATTTTTGCTTGGTTATATAAACAAGAATAAACGAATGAATCAAATTCTGTTTGTATTAAATAAGATCAAATACAAACTCTACCAAAGGTGTACAAATACCTTTAGCAGCTGCTGACAATACAAATCTCTCTCTCTGTTTGTTTCAAACTTTCGAATACAAACCTTATACAGAGCTACGCACACGAACTCAATTTTCACGCTCTTTTTACAATGATATAGAGAGATTATTTATAATGCTTCCTATCAACTAATCACAGAAAGATAATCTATACATGACAATGTTCTATCGTCCAGTTGATAGTTTCCATCAATAGAAAATTCTTTCCTTCATAAAATCTTCTTGCTTGTTCCTCAAACAAAGATCCTGTTTTATAGCACTTGTCAGTTTCTGTAGCATCCATAATGACATCATCAGTAACACGACTGATATCAGGATTCCATCTTGCATCAGGATCTGACCATCCTATCAGTACTTGATCAGTATTTGACTTGACGTATCAGGATTCAATCTCAGTTCCTGACATGTAGTACTCGATGCACTGTTCATTCTTGACTAAACTTTACAGATAACTGTCTAACACATATTTCCTATACAAAGTGCTAAATCCTTTATAAATCAGGATATACAAGAAGTATAAGTAAAATTCTATTCTTACCATCACAACTCATGAATTATTCCTAACAATCTCCCCCTATTTATGCTTTAAGATCTGAAGCATAAATCTGAGTTATTGATGTCAAAACATATAACCATACAATCAGAATAGAATTTATGAATTCAAAAATCATGAAGTTAAGTACCTCCTTCTTCAGATATAGACATAGTATCCAGTGCTTAGAAGAAAGAATTCAACTATTTGATGCTTCTTTTCCTTTACCACTTCCCTGATAAGATTCACCTCTGTCATCCTTAGTTCTTCTATTATTTCTCCCAGTCTGTTTATCTCCTCCCTCAGTCTGTTGCCTTTTAACTGTTATCTTCAAGTGTTTGAAGTCTTGATTGAATTTCAGCTTGAGATTTCTGAATGTCTTGTAGAACTTCAGAATTGACTTCAATGTTAGAAGTGTTTGGAATATCTTCAGATTCAAGTCTTGTAGAAGAAGTTGCCTGTGTAGAATGATATTCAAGTAATAAAACTCGATTAGAGTTACAAACATCTTCATCTTTCTGATCTGAAGCTGCAATATGATCATCTTGTCCTTCACCAGTATTCTGTGTACTAACATCTACAAAACCTAACTCCTCCTTAGATTGATCAGATACTGTTGATGTCTCAATTCTGGCTGATATTGGTAGTACAAACAAAGGAATACTAGGATCATTAGAAATATCTACTGGTACTGATGTTGTAGAAGTTTGTCTTAGCCTTTCACCTCTTCTATTTATAATTCCTGCAAGCCTTTCTTTTTGCTTCTGAGCTTTAACTTTTGGCTTTGAGTTGTGCTTTGCTAAGTCATTCTTCTCATACATCTTGATAAAAGAATAAGTACCAGCATCCATACCAAGATTGTTAGACCAAGATTCAGGAAAAACCTGATCCCAGAAATCAAATGATGGTGGTTTCCTAATTTTCTCTCCTTCACTATGGAGTTGATCATCCATACCCTCATTCTCACTTTGACTGTCTAAAGTCAACACTCTTTCTACCTCTCATTTTGCCTGGTCAGGAGCCAGCCTCTCTGATTGTGGATCAATATCCATCTTTTCAAGTGTATCACTCAAATTTGGATAAGTGCTCTCATGACCTACAGAAAAATAGAGTTTAGAAGAAGTTTTTTACCTGAACTCACATGGAGAGAGGGTTCCTCATATGGCAAGGGGCTTGAGGTTTTCTCCAAGGAGTGAGCTGCTATAATCTCTGAATCCTTACAATCATCTTCTTTCCTTTCAGAGACTACAGGCTCCAGTATACCACTTTCAGCTTTTCTACTAGACTCTGATGTCTTCAGTAATACTTCATTAGACACCATAGTTAGTATGTCACCGTCTTTAAGTGTTGATTGCTGAGACTCACCCTCAAGGTGGATAGACTCTGACTGAACAATGTTTGTTTGATCTTCAGGAAAATCAGTCAAAGTTATTCCTCCCATATCATAGGGTTTCTCACTTGCAATTTCTGTCATCACAGAAGACCTTTCAACATCAGCAATCACAGCTCCTGAGTCATCCAACCTCTGACTAGATGGTTCTTGTGTTGCAGTGACTGTGATATGATCTTTCCTACTATCCACCACTGGTGCAATAATATCTTCTATTGACTGCATTCCACTATCTACTTCCTCCAGTTGTTCACCTTGAGCTGAAGCATCTTCAATAATGACATCCTTGTCAAATAAATATGCATGAAGTGATTGAAGTGCAACATGCTTCGAGAGTCCAAATTTCTTGACTAATTGTCTTCTGACAGATACATAGAAATACATCTTCATTAAGTCAAGTCTTTGATGTAGAAGTCCATACTCTTCTGGAAATGAAAGTTTTGAAACTCTTTCAATTAGAAATTAGTCCCATAGTCAGTCTGTATGATAATGTAGTTTCCCATGAAGAATCAATATCAAGATCTCTATTGTCATTTGCTGACTTGATTGTAGCATCATTTGTAGAGACCTGCATGATATTAGTTGGACTAGACTCTGTGTGTGTAAGAACCCCGAATTTTCGGTAGAATTAAAACTTTTTATATATTGAGGAAAGAATGAACAGTGACTCCGACTACAAGGTATTAACAATAAATGTGAATGGGTATAGATTTAAATGATTATATGTCATGAAGAATGCAATGGGTTGACAACCTAGATTAGAATAATCTATCTCCTAAGAAATAAGTTATGGCACTCCAAAGAGGAAGGAGATATTCTTGTGTCATCCAAATCAATATCTGCTGTTAGTCCACTGATTCCGTAAAAGGGTTAAGGAATGCCCGAAAGAGAACAAGGACATTATTATAAATATAAGGAATAAGGATGGAATAAAGAATGAATAGTGTTTTTGGTAGAAATAAGAATATTATTAGACGACGCTATATAGAAGTATTCAGAACGGAATTCTGAGTTCGTATTCATGATCCAGGGGCGAAATAAGTGTATGTAAACGACATCGGATTCTGAAAAGCAGCACTTTTATTTTTCTCCGAGATTCCCTGGACACTGCTAGACTTAAGTATTTATTAAGGGGATTTAAGGAATTTAAATTCGAGAAGTATTAAGAAAGAAGGGGAATGGTATTATAATTATTAAGAAGGTTTCCGGTAAAATCCTAACTAGAAACGAATGAGTTATTCCCTCGAACGATCAATTAAATTGAGCAATACCCGGATAAAAGAGCAAGCAGAGAATTAGGATGCATACATGTGCAATTGGTGGAAAAAGAAGAACCTAAGTGGCATACTTGTAAGTCAACTACAACTAGGATGATTCTTTAGCATTTAACCAAAAATGGACTTGTTTAATGTAAAGCCAACACTTGGACAAGTAATATATCAACAAGTGGCACCAATAGATGGTTGACAACACATTAAAGGAGATGCATCCAAGTTATATACATAATAATACATGTATTAAGTCATAACCAAGCAAAACACAAAAACAAAACCACCACCACCAAGCTTTAAAAGCTCTCGGCCTAAAACAAGAAAAAAGGGGGGGGGGGAGACTTGCCACCATCCATTCACTTCAACCTATAGCTTAAAATGAAGCTTGAGACTTGTAGAAGGTAAATCCAAAACCTTAGCATCATCCTTCAAGGTTTACATTTTCAAAAGATTTATGAAAGTGATGATGAATAGTAACTAACATGTTTGTTTTGCTTTTGATCTTTGATTTATGGCTTCCAAAGGATAGTATAAGCAAGGCATAAGAGTTTTAAGAGTATAATAGCATTACCAAGCTTCAAACCAAGGTATAACACTTGAAACCTTTGGATTAATCTTGAGTTTTTATGAAGTTTTAGGACCTTGAGATTATGATTGGGCTTTGTTAAATGTTAAATTAGTTTAGATGAACGGAAAGACATTGCTTGGTCTTAGTTCATGGTTAAATATCATGTATATGATGTTTGGAGTGAAAACTATGAATATTGGATGTTTGAATTTTTGGGAAACGTGTAAACATAGCCGTCGTAATGCCGAAAATTCGTTAACCCTTGAAATCCGTGCATAGCAGTAGCATAGACACACTGTCCAGTCCCGGATTTTGCCATGATAAGCTAGATTATGTTATAAGCTTCGTTTTGATATAAAGTTCGTATGAAACGGATATACGGTTTAGGAGATATGGCCGATTTAATAAAAGTGGTTCGAAACCATAAACGAAAGTTTGTAACTGTATTTAAACCCCCTTAACTCGAGTAATGCAGTGGTGAATATTGATAATTAAATATTAGAGGTAAAAAGGAAGGTGTGGGAGAAAACCACATGTCGGATAGATCGTTTTCCAATTTTATAAAAATGTTCGAATCAAGGTTAAACGCGAACGAACCCCTAGAAGCATGCTTGATTATAACTTTGGTTAATAACTTAGAAAACGGGCGATAAAACTCGTAGTACAATCTCGATTCGTAATTAATCGATCTTAAGACTTACATGGCCTAAGTATGTGTTAAGTGTGGGTGCAATGACGGGTTATAATAGCGAACATATGGCGAACCGCATCGGTGATAAAAAGAGTTACACTAAGAGGTGTATAACGAAATAATTCGAGCAACGTGTTTCGACTTAAGTGAAGTTTATATTTAACCTTGTAAAGTGTTAAGTGATTAATCCCGAATGCCTTGGCTCTTTATAGATCACCATGCTGACCCGGGACACGCTACCACTACCCCTACCAACACTCGATTTCCAGGCAAGTTTCAAATCCTTTTTAAAAGACTGTTGTTGTGGATATATATATATATATATATATATATATATATATATATATATATATATATATATATATATATATGCTTTCTGTTATATATATGCCATAGCATGCATGCCTACTTTCAAAGTCATATTGATATACTTGTTCCTTGAATTATTGTTGGCTTATGAGCTAGATAGTTATTATATCAGTTATAAGCCGAAAATTTCTAAGACCCTTAAACGAAGGGCATCTGAACCTCATTCCTTGATTATAGATCGGGAGTCGTTATTTTTTGATATATTGACATTATTTCAGAGGAAAATAATTAAGTAAATATTTCCCATTTATTATCTGACGAATATTATTGAGATATTCCTTTGAGATTATTTGATAAATATTATTCGGGTTATTCATCAGATATTTAATTATTCGATGAACATTATCTTTAATTTTCATCTAAAATCGATTTAATATTCGAATATTATTTCGAACCCTCAGTTAAGTTATTTACTTAGAGAATATTCATTCTTATTTCTTCGATAAATATTATTTTGAATATTCATTCGAGTTTATTTATTTAATGAATATTATTTTAATATTCATTCGAGCCTTATTTATTTAAATGAATATTATTTCGAATATTCATTCAATCTCTATTTATTTTATAAATATTAGTTGAACATTGATTCGAACTCCAGTTCATCGATAAATATTATTTTGAATATTCCCTTGAGACGATAAATATTATCTTCGACATTCATTTAAAGTCGATTCAATTATTGAACATAATTTCGAATATTCATTCGATAATCATTTCTTCGATAAATATTATTAAGATTGAATATTCATTATTTATTTAATGAATATTATCTCAAATATTCAGTCGACAATTATTTCATCAATAAGTATCATTCTTAAGTTGAATATTCATTATTGATTCAATGAATATTATATCAAATATCCAAGGGATGTTTATTTCATCAATAAACAATATTATTTTCAAATATCCATTTAAGATTGGATTTATTTAGTGAACATTATTTTAAACATTTATTTGAGTTTATTTAATTAATGAATATTATTTTGAATATGCATTTAAAGAAGAGAGTTATTTAGTAAATAATTCTAAATATTCATTCGAGGATTACTTACGAGTAATATTTATTCCTTAATTAATATTTAGTTAATAAATATTCTTGGAATATTTATTTAAATTCTTTTAAGTTCTTTTATAATGATTCATATTATTCAAAGATTATCTGTCACCTTCAGATATGGTGTAAAATATTTTGGAGTATTTTATGACTATTTTTATCAAGGGGAGGTTCCCAAAACTCTATTTTTATTTAAATCTATCTTAAAGAAGATTTAAATACTCGCTCAACTTCCAAACGTATATAAGGGGACCTCACTTGAGAGATGTTATCTATTGGACTGCCCGGTCCTATACTTGCTAAACTATCTTGTCACTCGCATCTTGATTCTTTCAAACATCGATATGAGTCTGTTTGGTTACCTCCTCAACGCTGGAGGGGTAAGATTGATGGAACAAGTTTATATCCATTAACAAGCATCAGCTTGGGAAATATTGGTGAAATTTTCCTTTCCAATTAGATACGACTACTTTGTGGAGTCCTATCAACAAGTACTATACTTGGGGAAAGGGGGACGAACTTTATGTTTCAGAGTTATGGATGTTATTCGAACTAGGAGACGCGTAAGTGGCCGAGTGGCGCCGGTCCAGCAATTAATGGCCCAACCGTTGGCGGGGGGGGGGGGTTCCAGAGGGCGGGCGACCCGTCGGTGCTTCCTTCTACATGTAGAGAACAAATGAAGGGGAGCATGACATGCGACTGATCATCGTAAATGTTGTGGCTCCTGGCGCGGCAAAGCTCCCGTATTAGTTCATCTTCCAAATTGGGAAATTTTTTGCAACATTATCATTGTTGGCAGGTTTGAAAAGTACTTGAATAGGAATTGCAATATTCTTCCAGCAAGTTCCTCTATCATGAAAATGTGATAATATCTTGCTTATCTTTGCCATAGCAGATATTTCTTCGGATCAATTATATTTTAAGTTACTTTGTAACTACATCTCATACCTTATATTGGTAATACGGTCATTAATGCATGGCATATGGTATCAAAGATATTTTGAACTGTTATATATTATTACTGTTCAGTTATATTCTTTTAGGTGGGCTATTGCTCACCCTTGCTTTATTTATTTATATCACAACAATAGCTAGATCAGATGGCCGCGCAAGGTGCACTCAGCGTAAGCAGGTGACAGCCGTCAGAGGAATGATCGCTGAGGTCATAGCTACCATTGCTGAAGAGGTAGCTACTGGTAGGCTAGTTGTTAGCATTTGAGTATCAAGTGTATTTATTATATGGCATATACAAATGGATGGTAAAGAGTTGTAATGGTTAATTGTAATTCTTTGGGTTGTAAGAACTCAAACTTGTGATTAATAATATTGTTGGTTACTCTGAATTCATCTCTGGGACTATAACGGGTGTGTTTTATGTTGTTGTTTTGGGTCACAAGGTTGTAATTTAGATTATGTTGGTTTTGTGGATGGATATTGAGACCGTAACGACCAGATCCCTGACCCCGGATCTGGGGGTGTTACAGAAATGGTATCAGAGAGAGCATTATAAATCCCAGAGATGATGTGACGTTAAAACAATAAATTCATTAAGATAATAAGAACTCTTGCCAAGTTCATAGTCGGACTACATAATGTAGTACAGACATATAAAACCCTTATGGGAACCCTAAAGTATCATGATAGTAACTTAGCTCATTCTTGCATCGACTAGTAAGGCGACAGACCTTGGGGATTACGAGCAGTAACGCAATGATGCTTGTTCTGATGCTGAAGATCGGATGAGGGATTCAACAGAGTACCCTAATGAGGACCCGGAAGAGATTCCAGCAAAGGAGGAGAATCCTGATAAGGATAAGGAGCTTACCCTTAAGGAAATGAGGGCTACAGCCAGAGAGACTATAAGAGTTAAGGTACAGTACTCAGAAAAGTGAGCGTAAAGAACTGAGATGTTATTAAGAGAACTAAAGATGCGTATTGGATTCATAGCTGGACTGCTAGATGAAGTACCATCAAGTAAGATGGATTTGATGGAATTACTTGAGATCTTATATGGGGATAGATAAAAATCTTTAGAGACCTTTAGATTACTGAGAAAAGAGTTAGAGTGGTACATGAATATCAAAAGACGACAATAGAGGACAAGGAGCAGAGTCTCCTAGAGCAGTTGAGATAGAGGCAACAAGTGTCATATCATGTGATAAATTAGTAATAAGGCTATCGTCAGGAACCAAGTATAAGTCTAGTTCAATTCAGTGTAATGATGAACCCGAAACATTAGATGCATGTGATTCAAAGGAATATTAAATTCCTTCTTTTTCTTAAATGGATTAGGTAAGGTGAGTAGTGGTTGAGATGTAATTGAGAATACTTTTAGATAAAACTTGAAGGAACAGGTGTAGACCAAGTTCTCGAAGTAAGAGTTTGGCAAAATGAAGCCCAGATAATAGGACATATGAGCAATAGGAAGTAGTGATTGATCGACCCCACTAAGTTAAAGACAGTTTCAAATGGAGATTGGCCAACCACACCGGCAAAGGTGATAAATTTAATAAGATTCACGAGGTATCATCCAAGATTTTCTCAGGACTTTACAAAGAGTGTAGTCCCATAACCCGACTTAATTGTAAGACTAGAAGTCTGAATGTACAAGATAAATGGGGAGAAATCTCCATGGAGCTAAAGATAAAATTGGTGATGACCCAGCATTGGCGTTATCTAATGGAGAAAGGAAAATTTTTTTTTGGAAATTTATTAGGATGCACCTCGTGTAGGTTTAGGTGATGTGCTTGTGCAACCCGGTAGGGTGATTGCGGATGTATACGGACAGCACGGTTCACCAGATTCGGATAGCCTTGATAGTGCCAATTTTGTGTAATGACTAATTTCGACAGTAGTGTGCCTTCTGAAACTAGTTGTTAGAACGATCGGTATTCGGTAGTGTCAATTATTAGGACAAATATGTATCGGGAAGATGCGGCATGTTTTAGTTTGAAACTTTTGATTTCCCTTCTAGGGGAGGTTTATATTTGGCTTATTTCCAATGGTTAAACTCCCAACTGTATGTCAATCATTTCATTATTATAACTGTTTATGGTTCCACTCGCTTGGATATTCCTAGAAATACTCTTCGGGTATCGAAATGGATCTTCTTAGTATCACCAGTGGGTGGATAGATTGACTGAAATTTCCCTAATCCTGGAAAGGAATTTGACAAATTTTAGCAAACCTTGACTTTCTGATTATCGGAATACGTCACTAAAGAGAGTGGAAACTGGAGTGAACCCTACGGATTGGGTAAAGTAGCCGCTATACAGGTTGGTAGACAGACCCCGATTATTACAGTTGAATGTAGGGATAAAATTATGAAGTTGAATGTAATTAAGAAACAAGCCGGACTGAGAAATTCTGGGATTGACTTAAATGAAAAGGTTGTTATGCCAGAAGTGTTAAGCTTTTGTGGTACGTGGAATTGATAAGAATAACCGAAAGAATAAAAGTAAAGGAAAGGTGACCGGAGACGGTACCGAGAAGTCGAGTAAGACTTATATGGAGTAAAGTTTTGAAGAGATCAAAATGTATCAAAGTAGAAGGCACTATTCCAGCAATTGCTAGAAAAGTAATGCTATTAGCCGACCCCTAAACTCACATATTTTAGCATGGCCAGATGGGGCCAAGTCACTAAGGATTATCAAGTGACTGAACCAGCAATGTAAGGACAAAGCGGGGTGCTTCTAATCAAGTGCCAACCGCGAGGGATTTTGATATAAATTGAATTGAGATACAGAATGATGGATTTTATATATACCATGGACGTATTAGGATTGAGGGTAGTGACCACTGAAAAGTTACGAAGATTGCCAAAGTTAGTGCAGTATGATGCATAAATGTTATTTGAAGCTTAGTGTCCTCAAAAAGAGCGTTAGGCACTAAAAGATTCACGTTGAACACGACCAATATCTTCCAGAACATCCTTGCTACCATTACCAAGTTCTGTATGAAAGAGTAGATAGACATATGTTGTCTTTTGGAAGGTCATGTAGACCGACATTCGTTTGAAAGAAAGGTTAACATTAAGCTACCTATAGATTATTAAGATGAGAATGATTGAAAACAGACCCTTATTAAGGGTACATGATTTGATTGCCAATTTCAGGGTAATGTAAGTATTCCTTAAAAATAGAATTGAGGGTAGAGCATCCATAAATTAAGACGAACCCTGGGGATGCATAAAGGATAACATCACCCCTAATAAAGACATTGTGAATTCAGATGATATAAGTTGAATCGACCAAAGTATAAAGAACCTATAAGGATTTGTGGAAAGGAGTCTCGAAAAGTACATAGACAGAATTGTTATAGAATTGATTAATGATGTTCGATATACCCTGTACCCAGAAGATACAGGAGGAATGATGAGGATGACCTAAGAAACCCTATAAGGGAAGAGGTAATGTTTTGAACTTCAAAGGGGAAGTTTGGTAAGGAATGTATGACATAGTAATAATAAGGCCAGATGAAGCATGTGTGAAACCATGAGGAAGTATGGATTGAACCAATAAGGTTGAGATTATCCTAAAACGAGAAGGGAGTTAAGTAAGGAAATATCCTAGGTATGATTGGGAGTACCTGTAGTAAAGTTCACACCAGAAAGGTGGAAGCAATGACTTTTGGAAAAGACTGATGTATGCTTTCTCTCATTCAGCAGAATTTAAGGGAGAATGCTTCCACCCTGAGTTGGAATAGATCCAGAAAACATTGATTTCAAGAAATTATTATATTCAGGAAAGGCCAATGAGGTGGCTGACACTTTAAGTATAAGGAAGTAAGTATATATGCTCATACTAAAGAAATAGCGTGAAAATGAGAATGGCCTTGAAGGTCAGATTGTGATGGAGGAATTTACATTCCCCGACGATTATGCGAGAACCAACTATAAGGATAGTTTAAGTAAACATTCGACTCCTGATTTTGTCTGTAGCACATTACCGACACTAGAAGATTCTGCGATAGGCCAGACCAAAATTCCCCAAGCGACTCTCCCGTATTTTAGAAAGAAATAGGAGAGATGAGTTAATAAGGGATGATTAAATACATAAGTTAGATTGGTACGGATATTGATAAGCTATTGGCATGATGATGAATGACAAGCAAGTTTATGTTGATGCATTTCTGTGCAAACAAGATAGAGGATTATGAGGTTGGAGAATCGTGATGCTGAAAAGTATCCTTGTGAGAAGGATTAACGAGGTTCGGAAAAGCGATTAAGTAAACTGCTAAGCTTCTAGTCTTATACTGGAGACATATGATTAATAATCTCACCAGCTTGTTCCAGCTGCGATGCTGGAAGCTCTTCTGTAATTTTATCTGCTTCATGTAATATCTACGTCAAGTTCAGGAAGCATTCCCTATGGATAGGGAATAGTGATTATTTTGTTTTTCTAGAGGATCTTGAATTGACAATTATGAAACCCGCATGTTTAGTGATTCAAGCACTGCGTAAACGATAAGCGATGGTGATTCTCCTGAGAAATTAGGTGATAACGGCTGTGGAGATGTCGAATTGAATCTAAGTTAGAGAAATCGTCCAGGTTTATTTTGGATGGTTTAATTTTGGAATAACGGGATATTTGAAATAAATGATTAGGCTATGATGGATCATAGAATGATTATAGTAGAAATAAAGACAAGTGACGGATAGAGATGGAAATAGAGTTGAGAATCAATAAGAGAGTCAGATAGGCGGGCTCATGAGAAGCTCCAGTAATGAAGCGAGAAAAGTATGGAATTGGCAGGGCAAGGGTATTGGCCAAAAAGGAAAGTTGGAATTAGGAGCATAAATGGCATACAAATTGACTCCTTTTAAGTTTGGAAAATTCGAAGAAATATGGAATAGATTGATTGAGTAATAAAGAGACTCATGGAATGAGAAGGTAAAATCTAGATGGTTGAACAAAGGAAAATTTGACCCGAACGTGTAACACGTATTGAGTAAAGGTGACGAGTGTCTCAACACTGAGATGACGGTGGAAGTTAACCAACAGAAGTAAATAAGAATTAGATAATACGAAGAATGTGATTTATAAAGAAAAGATTGGGAAATAATGGAATGTGAAGCAAGGAATGTTATGAATGGATTGATGATTGAGTTTTTCTAACGAACTCTCGGAATGACAACTCGATAGCGTTAAAATTATGAATATGAAAGAGCCAGTGTCGTGGCGTGGAATGTCAGTAATAATAATGTCAAGCGAGAAATCCAAGATTTAACCTGAGAGGTTGAAGGATTTTTCCAAAAGTCAGTGATGCTAAGATCGAGCAAGAATATAGGCCCATAGAATGATGGACAGAGCAGCAAGGACATGTGATATGTGAGATTACGATAAAGCTGTATTTGATACGAATACGATTATTTTTCTTCGCTAATAAACCTCTATAGTTCAGAGGTGAATTCTAAGTATGATATTTCGACAATCATGAAAATTTTCTTATATAATTCTTTGAAATTCTTTCCTTTCCTTCTCCCTTATTTATCTTCTTCTAAATTGAGAAGAACAACCCTTTAAGGAGGGGAGGTACTGCTACGTGACTACCTATCTATGTGATAGAAGTCTAAGTGGGATACCATAGCTTGTCTAAATTGCTTGTCAAGTACTAAAGGCTGGCCACCTTCTGTACTAACTATGCAATAGGACAAATGTTCAGTGATCATAGTGATCTCTCAATAAATTCCTCTAAATTCTATATATTGATCAAGATTGTGAAGATTAAAGCGATTAGGAAATGCGTAACTACAAGTGAAGTTATCTCCGGGTTCGCAGCGCGATAATGATACCAGAATCACTACCGATACCAATAAGGAAAATAGTATATGACTGGGTAAGAACATAACCCGGATAGTGGGTTGTACGAAAAGTAGCGAAGATTAAAGAAAGAGGATAAAGGATGTATAATAGCACTAGTAAAATGTGCTGAAAAAGAATTGGGATTCATTAAAGATTGACTAGGAAACTGGAAAGCAAAATAACCAACAAGTACCCAATTGTCTTCTACATGATTCCGGGACGGAATCCTTTTAAGGAGGGGAGACTGTAAGAACCCCGAATTTTCGGTAGAATTAAAACTTTTTATATATTGAGGAAAGAATGAACAGTGACTCCGACTACAAGGTATTAACAATAAATGTGAATGGGTATAGATTTAAATGATTATATGTCATGAAGAATGCAATGGGTTGACAACCTAGATTAGAATAATCAATCTCCTAAGAAATAAGTTATGGCACTCCAAAGAGGAAGGAGATATTCTTGTGTCATCCAAATCAATATCTGCTGTTAGTCCAGTGATTCCGTAAAAGGGTTAAGGAATGCCCGAAAGAGAACAAGGACATTATTATGAATATAAGGAATAAGGATGGAATAAAGAATGAATAGTGTTTTTGGTAGAAATAAGAATATTATTAGACGACGCTATATAGAAGTATTCAGAACGGAATTCTGAGTTCGTATTCATGATCCAGGGGCGAAATAAGTGTATGTAAACGACATCGGATTCTGAAAAGCAACACTTTTATTTTTCTCCGAGATTCCCTGGACACTGCTAGACTTAAGTATTTATTAAGGGGATTTAAGGAATTTAAATTCGAGAAGTATTAAGAAAGAAGGGGAATGATATTATAATTATTAAGAAGGTTTCCGGTAAAATCCTAACTAGAAACGAATGAGTTATTCCCTCGAACGATCAATCAAATTGAGCAATACCCGGATAAAAGAGCAAGCAGAGAATTAGGATGCATACATGTGCAATTGGTGGAAAAAGAAGAACCTAAGTGGCATACTTGTAAGTCAACTACAACTAGGATGATTCTTTAGCATTTAACCAAAAATGGACTTGTTTAATGTAAAGCCAACACTTGGACAAGTAATATATCAACAAGTGGCACCAATAGATGGTTGACAACACATTAAAGGAGATGCATCCAAGTTATATACATAATAATACATGTATTAAGTCATAACCAAGCAAAACACAAAAACAAAACCACCACCACCAAGCTTTAAAAGCTCTCGGCCTAAAACAAGAAAAAAGGGGGGGGAGACTTGCCACCATCCATTCACTTCAACCTATAGCTTAAAATGAAGCTTGAGACTTGTAGAAGGTAAATCCAAAACCTTAGCATCATCCTTCAAGGTTTACATTTTCAAAAGATTTATGAAAGTGATGATGAATAGTAACTAACATGTTTGTTTTGCTTTTGATCTTTGATTTATGGCTTCCAAAGGATAGTATAAGCAAGGCATAAGAGTTTTAAGAGTATAATAGCATTACCAAGCTTCAAGCCAAGGTATAACACTTGAAACCTTTGGATTAATCTTGAGTTTTTATGAAGTTTTAGGACCTTGAGATTATGATTGGGCTTTGTTAAATGTTAAATTAGTTTAGATGAACGGAAAGACATTGCTTGGTCTTAGTTCATGGTTAAATATCATGTATATGATGTTTGGAGTGAAAACTATGAATATTGGATGTTTGAATTTTTGGGAAACGTGTAAACATAGCCGTCGTAATGCCGAAAATTCGTTAACCCTTGAAATCCGTGCATAGCAGTAGCATATACACACTGTCCAGTCCCGGATTTTGCCATGATAAGCTAGATTATGTTATAAGCTTCGTTTTGATATAAAGTTCGTATGAAACGGATATACGGTTTAGGAGATATGGCCGATTTAATAAAAGTGGTTCGAAACCGTAAACGAAAGTTCGTAACTGTATTTAAACCCCCTTAACTCGAGTAATGCAGTGGTGAATATTGATAATTAAATATTAGAGGTAAAAATGAAGGTGTGGGAGAAAACCACATGTCGGATAGATCATTTTCCAATTTTATAAAAATGTTTGAATCAAGGTTAAACGCGAACGAACCCCTAGAAGCATGCTTGATTATAACTTTGGTTAATAACTTAGAAAATGGGAGATAAAACTCGTAGTACAATCTCGATTCGTAATTAATCGATCTTAAGACTTACATGGCCTAAGTATGTGTTAAGTGTGGGTGCAATGACGGGTTATAATAGCGAACATATGGCGAACCGCATCGGTGATAAAAAGAGTTACACTAAGAGGTGTATAACGAAATAATTCGAGCAACGTGTTTCGACTTAAGTGAAGTTTATATTTAACCTTGTAAAGTGTTAAGTGATTAATCCTGAATGCCTTGGCTCTTTATAGATCACCAGGCTGACCCGGGACACCCTACCACTACCCCTACCCACACTCGATTTCCAGGCAAGTTTCAAATCCTTTTTAAAAGACTGTTGTTGTGAATACAGAAGTGATCTTGGGATGAGATCCTTTTTCAATAGACACAGTCTTTTGAGAGACAGTATCCAGTAACTGTTTTCCCTTTTTAAGTACTATAGTCTTTTGAGAGACTGCAGCCTGGCTGTGACTAGGTGCTTCATCTCTTTGTCCTAGCTTAGAAAGTCGAATTGCAGCCTTCAATTCTTCTCTCTCAGCAAGAGATATATTATCATCATCTTCACTAGAACTACTACTACTTGACACAATAAATCTTCTCTTCCTTACAACTGATGTCTTTTGAGAAACACCAGAGGTTGGTTTCTTTGAAACAATAGGCTGTGGATTAAAATGTTGTTCTTGATTTGTTTCAGAGACTATAATGTTTTGGGCTACTTGGGTAGACATAGGTGGGTTCTCCTCCAAATGAGATTCCTGAGCCATTTCACCACAAAAGAAAGAAGAATTGTAGAGAGTAAGAAGATGAGTTTTAAGAATTACCTGAACATGATGTGGATAATGAATTACAGGTATTTCAACTAGATTCTTTTCATTTTCCTTCTTTGTAATGTCAGAGAAAATTCTCTTTTGCTGTACATAAGAAGAAACACAATGTTCTCTACCAAATCTAGCTTCAACATCAGGAATAAAATGGTTAATAAACATTTGCATAAATCTATGATAATAAACCATTTTCCTGTTTTGATCTCTTAACCCAAGTTTAATACTCATCTGATTTAAGATAATGTGACCAATGTTAATTACTCTGTCATAAAGCAAACTGTAAGCAATATGTAAAGTAACAGAAGTAATTTGCTGAAAAGAACTACATTTACCAGTAAAACATTTAGCAATTTGATCAAAGAAGAAAGACCATTCCTTCCTAAGAAAAGACCTATTTAACTGGCTCATGTTGTCTAGAGATCCACTATAACCTAATGCAGACAACATAGTTCTTACATCATCATCAGATGGTTCACTTGAATAATTATCAGTAACAGGTAAGTGAAGTACTGAATTAACAACAGATTCAGTAATGTCATAAGTATCTTGTCCTAAGTGTAGAACAATCTTACCTGATTGACTCTGAGTAGAATCAATTACCTCAGCATTCTCCCAAGCTTGTGAAATAGCAACTTGATTTATTTCTGGAGATGCTGACAATGCATAACTCAGTGGTCCTGTCGCCATGAAGTCCATTACCGGATGAAAATCAGCTAATACTCCTTTCTTGCAGGTGATTGCTACAACATGATTATTCATCATAAAATCAAAGTCACCAAACTTGAAAGCTACTGATTTAGGTAGACTTCTTTGAGCTGCCATTTTTTTTTATATCTAAAATGAACTTGAGAAATCTTGAAATTGATTAGTGATTTTGAGCACTTGAAAGAATGTTTTTGCTTCTGGAAATACGAATTAAAAGTTAGCAATAAACAATCAGAGTCTCAAAATAAAGATATATTCAAAAATCCTTCAGACCCACTAACCCACGTTGACACGTAGGTTGACAGGTGTCAGTCCCTGAAAAATGCAGTTTACCCACGATTTTTGGAAAATAAAATCCAAAATTGATTTCAATTAAATAAATCAGGGTAAATTAAAATAAAATCAATACTGATCAGCTTCATTTTCTGATGTGATCTTCTTCACCAAGATAATCACAACTCTGAATGTGATTAAAAATAATAAAAATAATCATCAATCCTGATGAAATCACTTTCGTTTTCCTGATCACTATCATCCTGATTCCAAAGATTAAATGGAGTTCCACGTGGCAATTTTAGAATTTAACCTGAAAAGAACATCAATAATCTAAAAAAAACACTTGTTAGATTGTCAAAAATATCTTGGAAATATGGAAGGACCAGTCATACGCATAGATGTATACGCCGATACATTGAATATTTAAAATGACCGTTAAGCTTCTCACTCTTTCCTTTATAAACCCTTGATGTCTTTTGCCTTTCTTAACTCCAAAAACACACAAAACCTCTCTGTAAACACAGAGCTTCCACTAAATACAATGACCTTCAATCCAATCTTTCGATTTCTCACAGATGATGAACACCAAAGATTCAATATTCGTCTCTTTGAAGAGATGACTTTTCTCATCGTTTTAGCCATGATTGGAGTCGATCCATATAATGTCCAGAACCTTTTCTTAGAACATCCATCTGTTGGATATAATCACCCTCTAACCTCCTCAAAACTTGAGGATGAAGAATTTGGCCGAGAGTCTGAGGTTGATCTTGATGGAGATGCTATACATTCAAGTCAGCTACTCTCATTCAAGTCGCCCAGACAAGGAATCCAGGAGTAATCATCAAAGTGACTCTTGAGATGCTCCTTGTCCTGAAGTAGATCTTTGAAGACTAAGAACAACAACAACTTTAGACAATAATAGAATTATCAGTAGAAATTAGACAAAAAGATATTTGTATTTCATTTCCATGTATGTAATGCTTTCAATTAATGAAAATACAATTTCTTATTATCTACTTGTCTGTTGTTCCTTATTTATCAAATGATCTGACTAATGTTATAAATTATCAGTATGTAAATATTAAAACTTGTTGGCATAGACTTAACACATCTCAGAATTAGATTACTACACAAAGTAAACGTCAGGATCTGAAACAATTTTCACAATCCTGATACTGACACAATACTGATGACGTCAGCATCCTGATGACAATTCTAATCTTGATGATTATTAACAAGTCTATCATACTGAAATTTATCAAGGCAAAGTGTTATAGCTAAAGCATTTAACAATCAAATATAGATCCTGACAAGAATATCACGTCTATAAGCTAAAAACAACATACCTTGCTACTTTTGCAGATGTTAAAGATCTAGAAATTTAACATTCCTAACTCACTTACTAATCTACTGAATGTAGCCTCATCAAGTGGTTTAGTTAGAATATCTGCAAGCTGTTTGTCAGTAGAAACAAAATGAAGTTCCACAGTACCATTCTCAATATGTTCTCTAATAAAATGATACCTGACATCAATGTGCTTAGTCCTTGAATGTTGAACTGGATTTTATGCAATTTTGATAGCACTAGTATTATCACAAAACATAGGAATATTACTAAGTGTCATACCATAATCCATCAACTGATTTCTTATCCAAAGGAGCTGTGCACAACAACTGCTTGCTGCTATGTACTCAGCTTCTGCAGTTGAGGTTGAAACAGATTGTTGCTTCTTGCTTGCCCAAGAAATCAATCTGTTTCCCAAGAATTGACATGTACCTGTAGTGCTTTTCCTATCTATCTTACACCCTGCATAATCAGAGTCTGAATAGCCAATTAGGAAGAAATCAGATTCTCTAGGATACCACAAAACAAGATTTGGAGTTCCTTTGAGATATCTAAAAATTCTCTTCACAGCAATTAAATGAGATTTCTTAGGATCACTTTGGAATCTAGCACATAAATAGGTAGAAAACATTATATCTGGTCTACTTGCAGTTAAATATAACAATGAGCCTATCATGCCTCTATAACTAGTATTATCCACACTCTTTCCCTTAGGATCAGAGTCTAGTTTAGTGGCTGTTGCCATGGGTGTTTTTGCAACTGCACAGTCTTGAAAGTTAAACCTTCTTAAAAGATCTTTAATATACTTTGACTGATTAATGAAAATACCAGTCTCAATCTGTTTGACCTGCAAGCCTAAGAAATAATTTAATTCGCCCATCATGCTCATCTGATACTTAGACTGCATAAGCTTGCAAAACTTAGCACACAACTTTTCATTAGTAGAGCCAAATATGATATCATCAACATAAACTTGAACTAAAAGCAATTCACCTTTTATCTTTCTAAAGAATAGAGTTTTGTCAATTGTACCTCTTGTGAAGCCATTTTCAAGAAGAAATTTAGACAAAGTCTAATACCATGCTTTTGGTGCCTGCTTTAGTCCATAGAGTGCCTTGTCAAGTTTGTAGACATGATTTGGAAACTTTGGATCAACAAATCCAGGTGGCTGTTCCACATACACTTCCTCATCAAGTTTGCCATTTAGAAAAGCACTATTTACATCCATCTGGTATACCTTGAATTTTGAATGAGCTGCAAATGCAAGAAACATTCTGATTGCTTCCAATCTTGCTACAGGTGCAAAGGTCTCATCATAATCAATGCCTTCTTCCTGAGAATAACCCTTGGCCACCAGTCTTGCTTTGTTTCTTACAATCATACCAGATTCATCTAGCTTGTTTCTGAAAACCCATTTTGCACCAACAATAGATCTATCTTTAGGTCTTGGTACCAGTTTCCAGACTTTGTTTCTCTCAAACTCATTTAACTCCTCCTGCATTGCAATTACCCAATCAGGATCCTGTAAGGCTTCTTCAACCTTCTTAGGTTCATTCTTTGAGAGAAAGCAACTATACAAGCATTCATTTTGAATTGATCTTCTAGTTCGAACACCACTATTTGGATCACCAATAATCAAATCTTCAGTATGATCCTTTATCCATTTTCTAACAGGTGGTAGATTGCCTCTACTAGATTCTCCCCCTAAGGTAGTGATATCTCTTGTAGAAGAATTCTCTCTGCCTTCAATAACTCCCCTTTGATCAATAGATTCCATATTGCTGCTAGTTACTGATCTTTCCTCACTAGACTCTGAAAGATCAGTTCCTGATGGAGTAGACTCTGAATAGCTAGTCTGCTCCTGATGATCACTGTGTTCTCTTTGATTTATTTGCTCCCTCTCAACAGTAACATTCCTTTGAGAAGAAATAGAAATTCCTTCTGGAGAACCTTCATCATCACTGGAGAGTATCTCAGAATTCTTTAGATTTTCAAATTCCAATTTGTCATGGCTCTCATCAGTTTGCAGAATTCCAAATTTCTTGTCATCAAATGCAACATGAATTGATTCCATAACAATGTGAGTTCTGAGATTATAAACCTTGAAGGCCTTAGATGCTGAATATCCTAGAAGGATTGCTTCATCCGATTTGGCTTCAAATTTTCCAAGTTGTTCTGGATGAACTTTTAGGACATAGCATTTGCATCCAAAGATGTGAAAGTATTTCACACTTGGTTTCTTTCCTTTGATCATCTCATAGGGAGTTTTTCCATGACTATTTACCAAGGTACAGTTTTGAGTGAAACTTGCAGTGTTAATAGCTTCTGCCCAAAAGTAGGTTGGAAGTTTTGCATCTGCAAGCATGGTTCTTGCTGCCTCTATGAGAGTCCTGTTCTTTCTTTCCACTACACCATTTTGCTGAGGTGTACCCGGTGCAGAAAACTGTTGAGTAATTCCATTGTCTGCACAAAAATTCTCCATTTTAGAATTCTTGAATTCTATACCATTGTCACTCCTAAGTACTTTGACTTTGTACTCAGAGTTATTCTGAATATTCTTGACAAGTTCAATGATTTGCTGAGGAGCTTCATCCTTCTTGTGTAGAAAGAACACCCATGTAAACCTTGTGAAATCATCCACTATCACTAGAGCAAATCTTTTCTTGCTGATAGACATAATGTTTACTGGACCAAACAGATCAAGATGTAGCATGTGAAATGGTTCAGTAATTGAATTTTCAGTCTTACTCTTGAAAGTGGTTCTTCTTTGTTTTCCAAGCTGACAAGCATCACAAAGTCCATCTTGCACAAAATTTGCCTGAGGTAGGCCTCTCACCAGATTATGCTTAACAAGTTGATTAAGCTTCTTGAAGTTGAGATGTGAGAGTTTCTTGTGCCAATTCCAGCTTTCATTACTTGTTGCTTTGCTGTAGAGACATCTAACAATTCCTTTAGATGTATCACTTAAGCTGGCTTCATATATGTTACCATGTCTTTGACCAGTTAGAACAATGTCTCCATTCTGCATATTCAAGATTTTGCATCCTTCTCTGTCAAAGATTGATTTGTAACCTTTATCACCCAGTTGACTTATGCTTAAAAGAGTATGTTTCAAGCCTTCAACCAGTGCTACATTTTCTATGATGACATTCCCCAAAACAATTGAGCCATATCCCAGAGTTTCTCCTTTGTTGCCATCTCCAAAAGATATTACTGGACCAGCTTTCCTCTCAAACTTTGTAAGCAGGGACTTCTTTCCAGTCATATGTCCAGAGCATCCACTGTCTAAGATAATTGAATGCTTCTTTCCTGTGCCCTTAACAGAGGATGAAGAAGTTTTCTTTGGAGATCCAGGTTTGTCTGAAACATTTGCCATCAGTGCAATGTTGTCATAATCCAATTCATCTTCAGAATCACTGGAATCAGCCCAATCCTTCTGTGTGACCATAAGTGCATTACCCTTTCCTGAATTCCTAGGCTTCTTACACTCACTAGCAAAGTGTCCAAGCTCGCTGTAGTTAAAGCACTTGATCTTGGCCTTATCAAGCTTGACAATTGTACTTTTGACTTTGTCACTCTTCTTCTCCTCCTTCTTTTGAAAATGTCCTTTGCTAAATCTTTTCCTGTTGAATCTTCCTTTCTTGAAAGCTTTAGCAAACATAGCAAAGAGTTCATGCATCTCAGATTCATAATCATTGTTGTCAGAGTCCCATATCAGTAGTCTCTGACTCAGAACTTTCTTTGCTTTTCTTCTTCCTTGAGTTCTTTACAGTAGGCTCATCATGCTGTTCCTCTGGAAGCTTCTTTAATTCAGATTGAGCAGTAAGTGCAACAGTCTTCATCTTTCCTTCACTCCTGCTCTTCTTCTGCTGCTTATCAAGTTCATAAGCTCTCAATTTTCCATACACTGCCTCTAATGATATCTCATCCAGATCATTAGCTTCCTCAATCGCAGATATCTTCTCATTGTAGAAATCAGGCAAAGCTTTCATGAACTTTGTATTCATATCCTCCAAGTCATAATATTTACCATGCATGGCCATCTCATTGATGAGTTTTGTAAACCTATCAAAGGTATCAGTAAGTGACTCACCAGACTTGGATTCAAAGTACTCATACTATTGTATAAGTAGTGTCCTCATATTCTTCCTGACAGGCTTAGTTCCTTCATAGTGAACCTTAAGATTGTCCCATATATCCTTAGCAGTTTTACAAGAGAGAACATAGTTAGTGAGAACAGAATCAAGACTGCTGAATAATATGTTTCTCACTTTAGCATCTTTAAGAACATTCTCCTTGTCCTTATCTGACCACTCAGATTTTGGCTTCTCTGCTGTATGTTCTGGAACAACTTGACCATCAACAGTTGTTTGTCCAACAACCTTTGTTGGGATAAAAGGTCCATCTCTGATTCTGTCAAGATAATCAGGATCTGTTGCTTCCAGATGATGCAACATCTTTACTTCCCATTGAGTATATTTGTTTCTCTTGAGCATATGAATCTTAGTATTCCCATCCTTGTAACCAGACATGATTGTAGATCTTTATGATTATTCGAAATCAACCTGCTCTGATACCAATTGTTAACTCGAATAACTTGTAGAAGGGGGGGTTGAATACAAGTTATATAATCGTGTCTAATTTTTGCTTGGTTATATAAACAAGAATAAACGAATTAATCAAATTCTGTTTGTATTAAATAAGATCAAATACAAACTCTACCAAAGGTGTACAAATACCTTTAGCAGCTACTGACAATACAAATCTCTCTCTCTGTTTGTTTCGAAATTTCGAATACAAACCTTATACAGAGCTACGCACACGAACTCAATTTTCACGCTCTTTTTACAATGATATAGAGAGAGTATTTATAATGCTTCCTATCAACTAATCACAGAAAGATAATCTATACATGACAATGTTCTGTCATCCAGTTGATAGTTTCCATCAACAGAAAATTCTTTCCTTCATAAAATCTTCTTGCTTGTTTCTCAAACAAAGATCCTGTTTTATAGCACTTGTCAGTTTCTGTAGCATCCATAATGACATCATCAATAACACGACTGATATCAGGATTCTATCTTGCATCAGGATCTGACCATCCTATCAGTACTTGATCAGTATTTCACTTGACGTATCAGAATTCAATCTCAGTTCCTGACATGTAGTACTCGATGCACTGTTCATTCCGGACTAAACTTTACAGATAACTGTCTAACACATATTTTCTATACAAATTGCTAAATCCTTTATAAATCAGGATATACAAGAAGTATAAGTAAAATTCTATTCTTAACATCACAACTCATGAATTATTCCTAACATATCTGCTATATAGAATATAAGCAGAATATCAACATATAACTTAAAGGATGAAGTTATAAGGTGATCCAATATCAAAAACCTCCTTATCACAACTCATGTTATGTAAGGTATCAACAGAGTCATTAATTATAAGATAAAGGATGAAGTTACAAGGTAACTCAAATTATATAAATATTTCGTGGAAATATCTGCTATGTCAAGATAAGCAAGATAGCATCATTTTCATAAAAGAGGAACTTGCAAGAAAGATATTGCAATTCCAGTTTCAAACACTTTTCAACCCTGCCAACAATGATAATGTTGCAGAAGATTCCAATCTTGGATGATGAACTAATACTGGAGTATTGACGCGCTAGGAGACATAACATTTACACGATGATTAGTCGCATGTTATGCTCCCCACCTCTTGTTCTCTACATGTAGAAGGAAACATCAACGGATTTACTTGTCTACCGCCCTTTGGAACCCCCTTGGCCAACGGTTGGGCCATTTGCTGGACCGGTGCCACTGGGTCACTTACGCATCTCCTAGTTCATTTAACATCAATAACTTTGAAACATAAAGTTTGTCCCCCTTTCCCCAAGTATAATACTTGTTGATAAGACTCCACAAAGTAGTCGTATCTAGTTAGAAAGGAAAATTCACCAATATTTCCCAAGCTGCTGCTTGTTAATGGATACCAACTTGTTCCAACAATCTTACCTCTCGAATAAAGAGAAGGTACACAAGGGTTCAATAAGCACATAGCAATCAAGTTGCGAGTGAAAAGAATTATTTCGAAGGATTTATAACCAGGAAGTTAACAAGATAAATAACATTTCTCAAGTAAGGTTCCCTTATAATTTGAAAGTTAGATTTGACTGAAGAATGGAATTTTGAGAACCTTTCTTGATACAAGTATTAATAACAAGACTCCGAAATAATTTACATAATATTCGAAGGTCGAAGATAATGTTTGAATGAAGTAAATCATTCTTGAAACGAGTTAGAAGAATTAAATAAATATTCCAAAGAATATTTATTAAGTCAAAAGTATTGAAGGAATAATCTTAATATAAGATATTGGTCAACTGGATATTCGAAAAGATATTGATTAAATAAATAATGATCGAATGAATATTCGAAATAATATTCATTATTTAACTTAATTAAATCCTTAAGGAATATTCAAAATAATAATGGATGAATAAATCGACCCTGAATGAATATTGAAGATGATATTCATTAAATAAAGTTCAAGTGAATATTTAAAATAATATTCATTTACTAAATAATCTCGAATGAATATTCAAAATAATGTTCATTAAGTAATCATCTCAAATGAATATTTAAAATAATATTCCTTAAATAAATAACGGAAAATATCTACTTAAATATTTCCCTCTGAAAATAATCACGATATATCAAGAAATACCGACTCTAGATATATATTTAAGGAATGTAAGTCATACGCCCTTCACTAAGGGCCTTTGCAAAACCTGGCTTATAACTAATATATCTCATATCTAGCTTATAAGCCAATATAAACTCGTAGTCAAGTATCATAATATACTTTCGAAAACAGTATCATAATATACTCGTAGTCAATAATATTCATATGGTATTTCTCGACTGAGATAATACTCAAATAACATTCCTCGAAAGATTTAGTAAGCAAATACAATTCCTCGAATGATATCGTATTCAAATAATAATCCTCGAATGGTTTCCAAGTAATTCATACTTCACAGAAATATAATTAATTTTTATAAATAACATTCCTCAAAATAAATAATAATCTGCCGTTGGAATCCCTCTGGGTTTCCACGACTACCTCTATCTCACAAAATACCGACTCCCGGTTTAGAGTCTAAACAATGAATATGCTCTTATATCTAGAGCTACAAGGTATACTTGTACATAAATACTTAACTCAAAAGATCGCATATATTCCAAAGGTCAAATCTTTTTTAACCGGAAAAGAAGATTATCGCAAAACCGTGTAACAATATACCTGGCACTGCAGTATCAAATAATATTACAAAGTATAGGTTTTGATCACTTGCATAGATTGAACCAAAATATAATATTTTAAACAATGAAAGTCCTTAAATCACCTCTAAATATCATTTTATACTCTTTAAAACACTTAGGGTATTTAATAAATATTTAAACCATATTTATTAAATAATTAATAATCAACAACCCCTTTTTAACGGAATAACCAAATCAATAATAATTTACTAAAGTAAATATTTAAATAATATTTACTACTATTATTGAATTATTCAATAACCTCCAAACACCCAAATGAACTCTTGGAATATTCTTAATCAAAACCAAGACATTATCTCTCCGGCAATCCCCGGACTTTAAGTACTTTATCAGAATAATTACCACGGACTCTCGGTCAATAGGGAATAAATACTATGTATGAAAATCCTTTTTAAATGAATATTATAAATAATATTCCTAGAATTAAATAACCCCTCAAATAACATACATCAATATCATTCTAGATATTCTTAATCGAAAATATCCCAAGTATAATATTTGCAATATTTTATAAACAAGAAATAGATTAAGGGGAGGTGAGTCATAATTTATCGGTCTCCATCGACAACATTATAAGTCATGAGATTTTGACAATTGGCATAAGTAGAATTTAATAATATTAGCAAAGCCCAAAAATATACTGGTTTTGATGAGGAAGCACATGGTTGGAAAACTTGCAACTATGGATTTAAATCTAATCCACAAATTTCATATATTTCAAAGTACAAATACTCTGAACGATAGAGTATGCATAAATAAACTTGCCTCTGGTCCATAGCAGAAAACAGAAACCGCGAATAATTCCTTCGCACCTCGTCCAAGCATTTCTATGGAGGTAGTCTACCTTTCTTTGTATGAAGCACCGATCCTTTATGATACACGTTGCTCCAACTTGATTGTATCCTAATGATACTGTAATGGTCACGAGTACGTGTCAGTCCAACCTCGTATCTTGAGTTGACACAACGCAGAATTATCACTAAGTCACCTAAAGTCAAACTATAGGTGTCCTTCCTATAGCTGACTACTCAAATACCGACTAATGCACATAATACATTTAGTAATAGCAAACAACACGGAGAGAGTTCCCTTTTTATAAGTGAACATTTCCTAGTACCAAACACATCATAAACCTACAACCACTTAGTCAACTTCACCTAACATATACAATTATAATACCATTGACATTCTATGACAAAACTTGATTAATAGCTAATCCTCAAAACACAATTAATCCTCAACTTAGCACATAAATCCTCGAGACAGCAATTACTCTCGAACAATAATTAATCCTTGAAATAATTCACTTAACACCTATACACATAAACAGTTAACACCCAAAGCATACCTTTAAACCATTAAAATTAAATAAGTAAAATAAATTTAAATGCAGGGGATTTTCAGAAAATTTCGGCATGAGGTATTCGTTTATCGGACTATGGGCACAGCTCCTCAATATCAATCAAAACAATTCAACCCTGTTTTTACAAAATATAAAGCTGCCTCAACTTGCAGCAACAACACATAAGAAAATTTACCCGCCCTAACATGCGGCACATAGCACATAAAGAAAAGTACCCGCCCAGACATGCGGCACCTAGCACATAAGAAATTCTGCCTCGACATGCAGTAAACACATAATAATTTATATTAGCATTAACTACTACTTACGCTACATCAATGATCGTATCACTCGCGCATTTTAATGATACACGTGACAATCAATTATTGATATTCGTAAGCCCTAGGGAACAGCCCCTAGCATTAACTATTACTTACGCTATATCAATGATCATATCACTTGAGCATATTAATTATACTTGTGACAATCAATCATTGATATTCGTAAGCCCGAGGATCTAGCCGAAGAGAATTACACAAGTCCTTAAATAATGACATTTAGAACTTATGATCTCTTTACGACTCCTCGCAGTTAAACTAAGTAACATATAACATTCATAATCAGTAAGGCCATCAAATACTACGACTCGCTTTATACCATTTAGCATATAAGCATTTACCATTTAGTCAACTCATATAAATTCCACAAATAATACCAACATCACCAATCCACCAATAGACCAACTCTAATTAATTGACAATTATGACATCCCACAAATACTACGACTCCACTTATAGCACTTAGCACATAAACATTACTGGAACCAATTATATCAAGTGAAGCCACATAAACTCCGCATATTATCCGACAATTAATAATCACCCACTAATGACCACTAAGCTCAATTATATTATCGAAACCTCAATTACTACCAAAGTCATAATTAACAACCCACAATCATTAACGAGACCACAAAATAATCATGACAATTACACTTAGCAATTAACAATTAATAATTAACAATCACTAACCCGAACATTTAATCGGCTCACAATAAATCCCAACAATTATAATTTGCAACTGTACTCTCCGAATTAAATACGGAAATTAAAACAATAAACCCACAATTTAACTCTAATTAAATTACAATAATAATCTCGCCATATCACAATTCATCTCTAAATTAATTACAACTATTAAGTTCATAAATTAAAATATGAAGTATACCATTTTCCGGTGACCATCGAACAACCCCACCATCTCTCTCCCTCTCCCCTACCATCTCTCTCTCTCTCTGCTTACTTCGGTGCCACCACCCCACGGCTGCCTCCTTTCGCCGCCACCATCTACTCCGGTCTCCATTACGCCGTAGCACAGTCGCCGACGCGACCTCCTTCACTGCTGCTGGCCAGACCCACATACACACACACAACGCACACACACACACACATAAACACACACGATTATATATATATATATATATATATATATGTATGTATATTTAGCTAATTGAGTTGTAAAATGGGACCCCCAATCTCTCTTTTTCTCTCTTCCCGCTGATTCTCTCCCCCTCCCCGATCTGCTTGTGCGGCGCTGTGTGTTTTTGTGTGTATCTGAGAGGTGCTGTGTGTGTTTTTAACCCTAATGGGCTTTTGGCCCAATACTATTTAAAACCACACATCAAATTTAAACCCGCAAAATAACACTCGGGAAAATAATATTTTAAACCAATAACTCTAATTTGTAAAAATAAAATTTCTAGCATAATTAAATGCTAGAATATTTTTTAAAGACTTTTGGAGAAATAATTAGAATTAAATCTAAATTTTCTAATTTGATATGCATTTTACAACTATTAATAATTTATAAAAACAATTCATAAAAATAATAATTGTGATTCATAATTCACAAATTACAGGGCTTTATAAAATACCACAAACATTATTGTTTTAGTAAAACCTCGAATTCTCGATTTTATATAATAATTGAGTAATTTATGCAAATCCTCAAATAATTAAAATAATCATTTTCTAAGGATTTTAAAATCTCCAAATTATTCAGTCATTTAAAATAAAATCTCTACTGAATAATTCCACACTCCAAAATTAAATCTTTGCCCAAATAAACTATTGACTCGTGATATCTGCTCGGTCAATATAATTTTAAAAAGGAGGACCAGGTTCCACTTAATAGAAAATATTTAAATAAATAAAAAATTTCCTCCTCATTTTAGAAAAAAAAGATTATTATTATTGAAATAATAATAAAATCATTTCTTGAAAAATTCGGGTTATTACAGTCTACCCTCCTTAAAAGGATTCCGTCCACGGAATCAGCTAAGGCCACTACTGGGATTCCTTAACTCTTTCATCGTCAAAACTTGTTCTGCCAAACCGGAGATAGTGTCCATTCGTAAACAACTTCTCCGAAACCTCAATCCAACCATAGGATCTCTATTTAACAAAGTTATCATTGGAACCTTACCACGTTATTCCTTTCGCACATATATCTTGACCAACTTTCCATTATCATACTATCCTTGAGAGAGAGAGTTCACTGATTCTATTCACATAACACTCTTGAGAGAGAGATTGCACTAATTCCATTAACATAATATCATTGAGAGAGAAGAATTAACTAATTCTATTGATACGTCGCTGATATTCTATTCGCCTTGGGATTCGCTCTAGCTCTTGGCGATTCCGTTGCAAATCTAGTTTCTATCAGCGAGTTTTGACTTGGCCGACCTGGTTGGCATCCCCTTGAATTTATTAGAGATAACAAGAATTATGGAGCTTTGAAAAGATAGTTGTCATATCCAGGCTATTGCCACACATTGATGATCATAAGGTTATGAGTGACAAAGTAAACCTTATTTGAGATAAGAGAATTTACTGATAGATCAATATGATCATAAGAACTCACGTTGCGTGTCTCAGTTAAGACATTACTAAAGGTAATTAGCCTTCTTGTATTTCACAACTCACAAGCGATGGCTTCCCATCAGACTTCTATCACATAGACAGATAGTCCTTGTGGCCCCTATATGTATAGGGTTGTTCGTCTCAGTGGAAGTTGAGAAGTATGAAAGCAATTCAAAGTCAAGTTAATAATTATCGCATTTTGACAATTAATTCTCAAAGGGACACCTTGGAGTTAAATTGAACGGATTCCAAAGGTGTGATTTCCAAAGAAAAGAATAACCAGAAAGATACTGGTATTCAACAAGCAAGTGGTGCTATACCACCATAGAATCATCCATTATTGAAGGAAAGTGGAGGTTTCAAATAACATCATTCGATAGGGCTTCAGAAATTTGAAGGTAGGGATAATGACATCTTCTGGCACAATCGACATTAAATATGGTTTAACACAAGTATTAAAGAATAACTTCGAAGAGGGAGTATATTCTTTATTAAAAAAATTCTCTCTTGGAGAGACGTCAAGATAGGTCATAGATAGGGGGTAATCAAAATAATTTACGCACGGGGAGGTGTCAAATAATTCACATTGGGGAGATGATAAACATAAGTTGCAAATGGGGAGATATCAATAATTCAGACTGGGGAGTAATCAAAATGATTCCCAAATGGGGATGGTGCTGCCAAGGTCTCTACGGATGCCATTTCATATCGGCACCTCTGACGGATAATCGTTCGATTCTAATGCTCTTCTTTTCCACGCACACCCTAAGGTGCCCGATAACCGACGTCATCGTCGACTCGTAATAGTCGTTAAGGATTTAACCATCGATGCTTACAATCGCAAGGAGTTCTATTCGACTCGGCGCAAGCATCTCACGCAAGCATTCTATTCTTTGAGAATACTTCGATACGGTGTCGCCCCTAGCAACGACGAATTCCACATGTCGAATGGGCGATATTCCGGAACATTGCTGGAAATACATACTTAGATCCAGTCACCATCATAACCATATTTATACCACATGTTCCTGTCCTCATGACAATTCCGTGTGCTACTTAAGCTTATCCCTTTTTGGCATAACAGCATTCGTACTAGTCTTTCTCAGACTTTCTCAGTCCGTCTTGATTCTTAAAACATTTCATCTTTATTGACCCATCTCATCTTCACCCTTTTACTTCTATAATCAATTGAAACAATCGGTGTCTGTCCACCAATACATTCATAATATTACCTCAAACTCCATTAAGCTCGAGAGGGTTTTAAATACCCGCAACTTCGACTGATATTCTTTCATAGTGATCTGGTTTTGTTTCCCTCTAGAAATTTTAACAGTATGAGTACTTTCTCAACACATCCTCGCCACAATACTAGATGCCAACTTTCTACCCTTCTTCATCATTTTAAAATTTCTTATAGTTCGGAGGATACATAACTGTTTCCATGAATCCCCTAAAATCATCTTAAATTCATGTCTCGGGCGATCTATGCCCTCTGCCGACCAATACTTGTCTCTGAGGATCCTTTAGCTGACATCCACAACCACCCAAGGTGAGGTCCTTCTCAACATATTCCTCATTATAACATTCCAATCTTAACTTAATCATTGGCACTATATCCAATAGTCCAACATGAACTCTACATGAGTTCTGACGTTCTCACATAACTATACACACACCTACTCACTCCCGTTTCTAGTTTACTATAACCTAAGCTCTGATACCATTTCTATAACACCCCCAATTCCGGCCTATTTAACAACATTAAACCATCTGTAATCATTAAAACTGAAATATAACTCTGCGACCCCAACCACCAAGCATCTTTTAGGTCATAGGGCTAGAAACAAGAACTAAAATCTTTACATCTTCATTACATCCATTCTATTACATCGCACTATGTCTTACAAATCTTATACTACTAGTATAGCTTCATTGGGAAGTACACCAGCAACTAGTACTACTCAGTACAAAGTAATATATATTACACATCAATGTACCTACATATAACTTACTCCAGCTATAGCTTTTCTGGATCATATCATCTTCATAGGGCGTACTGCCTGCTTCTTCTGAGCCATGCAGATAAGCCTCAACCGTCTACCTTCTTCTGAAAGGTTAATATTTGAAACAAGCAAGAATGAGCGAAAGAATTGCTCAGCAAGTACTACTATAACAAAATATCCAAACATACAAAATATCCCTTTATATGCATTGGGTTTTTCAATATTCAACTTATACTTAATATCATTCTTGAAACATTTAACCATGAAACTTCAATAGAGGAAGTATAACGCTTAAAATAACATCAATGAACGGATTAAGTTCATTATAACAGGAAAATCTTCAAACCTGGCGACATAGTATATACTATAGCTTTGATATTCTTTTAGAAAGCTTTTCAATATGCTGCTACCTAGTTGCCTTTCATCATGCGTAAACTTAACCATTTATAAGGTACCAAAACAATACTCCTCAAGCTTGAAAATATATGTGTATATGTATATCAATGCCGCCAAAACACTTGATAGATCAAGATACTGTACCTCAACAATATAATAATAGTTCTAAAATATCTTTGAAACTGTATGCCATGCATTGATGAACGTAGTGCTAGTATATTGTAAAAGATGAAGTTATAAGATAGTTCAATATAACCTTTCCGGTAAAATATCTGCTATATAGAATATAAGCAGAATATCAACATATAACTTAAAGGATGAAGTTATAAGGTGATCCAATATCAAAAACCTCCTTATCACAACTCATGTTATGTGAGGTATCAACAGAGTCATTAAATATAAGATAAAGGATGAAGTTACAAGGTAACTCAAATTATATAAATATTTCGTGGAAATATCTGCTATGTCAAGATAAGCAAGATAGCATCATTTTCATAAAAGAGGAACTTGCAAGAAAGATATTGCAATTCCAGTTTCAAACACTTTTCAACCCTGCTAACAATGATAATGTTGCAGAAGATTCCAATCTTGGATGATGAACTAATACTGGAGTATTGACGCGCTAGGAGACATAACATTTACACGATGATTAGTCGCATGTTATGCTCCCCACCTCTTGTTCTCTACATGTAGAAGGAAGCACCGACGGATTTACTTGTCTACCGCCCTCTGGAACCCCCTTGGCCAACGGTTAGGCCATTTGCTGGACCGGCGCCACTGGGTCACTTACGCATCTCCTAGTTCATTTAATATCAATAACTTTGAAACATAAAGTTTGTCCCCCTTTCCCCAAGTATAATACTTGTTGATAAGACTCCACAAAGTAGTCGTATCTAGTTAGAAAGGAAAATTCACCAATATTTCCCAAGTTGCTGCTTGTTAATGGATACCAACTTGTTCCAACAATCTTACCTCTCGAATAAAGAGAAGATACACAAGGGTTCAATAAGCACAGAGCAATCAAGTTGCGAGTGAAAAGAATTATTTCGAAGGATTTATAACCAGGAAGTTAACAAGATAAATAACATTTCTCAAGTAAGGTTCCCTTATAATTTGAAAGTTAGACTTGACTGAAGAATGGAATTTTGAGAACCTTTCTTGATACAAGTATTAATAACAAGACTCCGAAATAATTTACATAATATTCAAAGGTCGAAGATAATGTTTGAATGAAGTAAATCATTCTTGAAACGAGTTAGAAGAATTAAATAAGTATTCCAAAGAATATTTATTAAGTCAAAAGTATTGAAGGAATAATCTTAATATAAGATATTGGTCAACTGGATATTCGAAAAGATATTGATTAAATAAATAATGATCGAATGAATATTCGAAATAATATTCATTATTTAACTTAATTAAATCCTTAAGGAATATTCAAAATAATAATCGATGAATAAATCGACCCTGAATGAATATTAAAGATGATATTCATTAAATAAAGTTCAAGTGAATATTTAAAATAATATTCATTTACTAAATAATCTCGAATGAAAATTCAAAATAATGTTCATTAAGTAATCATCTCAAATGAATATTTAAAATAATATTCCTTAAATAAATAACGGAAAATATCTACTTAAATATTTTCCTCTGAAAATAATCACGATATATCAAGAAATATCGACTCTAGATCTATATTTAAGGAATGTAAGTCATACGCCCTTCACTAAGGGCCTTTGCAAAACCCGGCTTATAACTAATATATCTCATATCTAGCTTATAAGCCAATATCAACTCGTAGTCAAGTATCATAATATACTTTCGAAAACAGTTATGCCTTCCAATAGCATATTTAACAGAAATAATATTCATATGGTATTTCTCGACTGAGATAATACTCAAATAACATTCCTCGAAAGATTTAGTAAGCAAATACAATTCCTCGAATGATATCGTATTCAAATAATAATCCTCGAATGGTTTCCAAGTAATTCATACTTCACGGAAATATAATTAATGTTTATAAATAACATTCCTCAATATAAATAATAATCTGCCGTTGGAATCCCTCCGGGTTTCCACGACTACCTCTATCTCACAAAATACCGACTCCCGGTTTAGAGTCTAAACAATGAATATGCTCTTATATCTAGAGCTACAAGGTATACTTGTACATAAATACTTAACTCAAAAGATCGCATATATTCCAAAGGTCAAATCTATTTTAACCGGAAAATAAGATTATCGCAAAACTGTGTAACAATATACCTGGCAATGCAGTATCAAATAATATTACAAAGTATAGGTTTTGATCACTTGCATAGATTAAACCAAAATATAATATTTTAAACTATGAAAGTCCTTAAATCACCTCTAAATATCATTTTATACTCTTTAAAACACTTAGGGTATTTAATAAATATTTACACCATATTTATTAAATAATTAATAATCAACAACCCCTTTTTAACGGAATAACCAAATCAATAATCATTTATTAAAGTAAATATTTAAATAATATTTACTACTACTATTGAAATATTCAATAACCTCCAAACACCCAAATGAACTCTTGGAATATTCTTAATCAAAACCAAGACATTATCTCTCCGGCAATCCCTGGACTTTAAGTACTTTATCAGAATAATTACAACGGACTCTCGGTCAATAGGGAATAAATACTATGTATGAAAATCATTTTTAAATGAATATTATAAATAATATTCCTAGAATTAAATAACCCCTCAAATAACATACATCAATATCATTCTAGATATTCTTAATCGAAAATATGGGCTAAAAGTAAGCCCTAAAAGACACATTTAATGTGGCATTAATTAGACCTAGAATGGTCCAAACGTGGGGCCCACCAGATGGGCCCGAACCCTAACTATATATTAATTTCGTAATTAATATTAAGGGTAATAAATAGCTCAGCAAATAAGAGTCAAATAAGGATATAATCCTTGCCTGACTTAGCCTCCAAGATACATATCTCAACATGGAAACTGATTCCTAAAAGGAATGGATCCGGAACCTTCCTTGAGGCGGTGACTTGCCCACCAAGTCACCTAGCCCTAATACGATTCTAGGGCTTCTCAGCCTATATAAGGACCTGCTCCTTCACACTCAGAACTACGTCTTGGCTTGATTCTCAATAACGAGATACGTAGGCACTCTGTGAGGACCGATCAGTCTCGAACAGGGAAACAGCCATTAAAGCTCGAAGCTCAACCACCAATTGCATTAAATATACTTAAACCCTAGCCGCAATATTCATAACCTAGTTTTTATTCCACAACATTTGGCGCCGTCTGTGGGAAGAAAACATCAACCATGGTTAACACACGAAGAACGCCAGCAACTACCGACCCTATTCCACTTAGCTCCGCCTCGCCAGTAACAGGTCTGGTGCCCCCAACGACCGGGGCTATCGTTCCGCATCAAGTTTCTCAACCCCTAGGGACGACTTCCCATGTTGAGAGTACGTTACCTCCGATCGTCCACACAAATCCAGGGACTAATCCCCTACAGATGGTGGTTTCTCCCTTGATTATAGATCCCAACAACCTCCACAAGGAGTCCAGATCCACACTACGGATCTCCCCGTGAATACCAACCCGATGTATGGACTGCCTAACTACCCTCCTACTCAAGGAGCTGGATCAAGTGGTCATGCCCTGCATATCCGAGATCGAGATTATCGTGATTTTTCCGGTCCTTATACGGATGAGTCATCTTCTGACGATGATTACGATCGTGATGAAGCTCCAAGGAGGCGACGTGCAAGTAAAGAACCTCTAGGAAGAACTCAAACTACTCATGATGGACTCCCTTCAACAATTACTGAGAGGATAAAGGCTTATGAAGCCGAGATCTTAAGATTAAAGGAAGATATGGCAAGAGAACAAGCCAGGTCAAATCAGACTTTACCCCCTCCAATATCAGGACTGATTCCCTTTATAGACTTGGAGAGGCCTTCAAGAAGGCAAAGAAGGGCTGCTGCCCCAACTGGAAGAACAACGAGGGTGGAAACCCCCAAGAGCAACCCCAAGGATCTGATGCCACTTGGGGATCCTGATGATCCCACACCCCCATTTACTGAGGAGGTGATGAATGCTCGTATCTCAAAGAAGTTTAAGATGCCAACAATTAAAGCTTATGATGGAATGAGTGATCCCGCAAACCACGTTAGAACATTTTCAAACGCTCTGCTATTGCAGCCTGCAAGTGACGCTTTGAAGTGTAGGGCATTCCCTCAAACTCTATCAGGTATGGCTCAAAGATGGTATAGTCGGCTGCCTGCAAACTCAATTGGTTCCTTTAAGGAGTTGAGTGCTGCTTTCGTTAGTAAGTTTATCAGCGGAAGAGCGCATGAGAAAAGTTTTGCATCTCTTATGTATGTGGTACAAGGGAAGAACGAAAGTCTGAGAGACTATCTTAAGAGGTTCACCAAGGAGACTTTGAACATCACTGATCTGGACAATAAGGTTGCAATGGTAGCCTTGGAGCATGGCACTACCGACCTATACTTTAAGAGATCATTGGCAAAGCATCCCCCTGAGAATATGGCTGAGCTCCAGCGAAGGGCTGATAAGTACATCAAGGCCGAGGATAGCACGAAGAAGGAGGTCACATTAGGCAATGGTCGGGGTAACAATGTTACAAAAAAGTGCAAGCAAGAGCAGGAGTACGATGCTAGGGACAAGTATCCCCGAACTAGCAAAGACTCTGATTCGCCGCCAAAAAAGAGCTTGGGACCAAGGTTCTCTGACTATGCAAGGTTAAATGCTCCTAGAAGTCAAATCTTATTGGAGATCGAGAAGGATAAGGACTTTCGATGGCCGAAGCCACTCAGGGGAGACCCCGCAAAGAGAAACAAGGATTAATATTGTCGATTCCACCGAGATGTGGGGCATGATACAGATGATTGTAGGCAGTTAAAGGATGAGATCGAATTCTTGATCCGCAAAGGAAAGCTGAGTAACTTCACCAAGGGTGAAGATCGTGGAACCCAAAGAAGGGACTACGATAGGAGAAACAATGATAGAAGGGATAATGATCGTGATCGTAACACACAGCCCCGAGGGCCAGTTATCAACATGATCTGGGGAGGCCCGACAGCGGCTGGTACAACTCGAAACTCTCGAAAGGCATATGCCAGGGAGGTGATGCACATCGTGGGAGAGGCCCCGAAGCGTGCTAGAACTGAAATCGTAATTGGTTTTGATGATTCTGATCTTGAAGGGGTGAAATTCCCCCATGATGACCCGTTAGTTATAACCCCTGTGATTGGGAACTCGGAAGTAAAGCGAGTCTTGATAGACAATGGAGCTTCTGTGGACATTCTGTTTCATGATGCTTTTGTGAAGATGGGATATACCGATTCTCAGCTGACCCCGACCAACATGCCCATCTACGGATTCAATGGAGTTGAGTCCAAGGTGGAGGGTACTATCCAGTTACCCATGACAATCGGGCAAGAACCTAAGGAAGCTACTCAAATGTTTAATTTTCTGGTAATTAAGGCAGTCTCAACTTATAACGCAATCCTGGGAAGGACTGGACTTCATGCGTTCAAGGCTGTTGCCTCAACATATCACATGAAGATTAAGTTTCCAACCCGAAATGGGGTCGAAGAACAAAAAGGCGACCAGAAGATGGTAAGAAGTTGTTATGTTTCCGCCCTAAGAGCTGATGGAGTCGGGGGGCAAGTACTCCCAGTTGAAGACATGGATGTCCGTAGTGATGATGAACACCGAGGGAAGCTAGCAGAGGATTTAATCCCCGTCCCTCTGGAGCTGGGCGACCCAGAGAAGGTTACATATATAGGAGCATCTCTGAAGGAACCCCTGAAGGGCGAGTTGATAGAATTCTTGCAAAAGAATAGCGATGTGTTCGCCTGGACAGTAGCGGATATGCCAGGAATTGACCCCCAACTTATAACTCATAGGTTGAACGTCGATCCTGAACGGAAGAAGATAAAGTAGAAAAAGAGGAATTTTGCTCCTGAAAGGCAAGAGGCCATTAAGCAAGAAGTTGACAAACTATTGGAAGCTGGGTTTGTTGAAGAAATTCAATTCCCCGAATGGTTAGCTAACCCTGTGATGGTTAAGAAGGCGAATGGAAAGTGGAGGATGTGTATAGACTTCACTGATCTGAATGATGCGTGTCCAAAAGATTGTTTTCCTCTGCCTAGAATTGATATGTTGATAGATGCCACAGCTGGACATGAAATGTTGAGTTTCATGGATGGTTTCAGCGGATACAATCAGATTAAGATGCACAAGGAGGACATCCCTAAGGTATCTTTCATAACTGACTTTGGTGTTTTCTGCTATCTTGTTATGGCTTTTGGTTTAAAGAATGCAGGAGCTACTTACCAACGGCTGGTGAATAAGATATTCACCCATCTGATTGGAAAAACCATGGAGGTCTATGTTGATGACATGTTAGTCAAGAGCCTACTCAAGGCAGATCACATTGGGCACCTCAGAGAGGCATTCGAAGTGCTAAGGCACCACAAGATGATGCTGAATCCAGCCAAGTGTGCTTTTGGTGTTGGATCGGGAAAATTTTTGGGGCTGATGGTTTCCAAGAGAGGCATAGAGGACAACCCGGACAAGATTAAGGCAATTCTGGATATGGAGCCACCCCGCTCAATAAGAGATGTACAGAAATTAATTGGCCGAGTTGCGGCCCTAGGGAGATTCATCTCCAAATCTGGTGACAAATGCTTGCCTTTCTTTCAGGAGTTAAAGAAGGTGAAAAATTTTGAGTGGACCACAGAGAGCCAAGAGGCCTTTGAGCAGTTGAATAAATACATGGCTGAAGCCCCGTTGTTGGCCAAACCTAGTCCTGGGGAGATTCTTTACTTATACCTGGCGGTATCCGAACAGGCATTGAGTGCTGTTCTTGTTAAAGAAGAGAAGAAGGTTCAGAAACCCATCTACTATGTGAGTAAGGTGTTGCATGGGGCGGAGTTGAATTACTCTCCCATTGAGAAGTTTGCTTTGGCATTGATTACTGCCTCAAGGAAATTGCGACCATACTTCCAGGCCCACAAGATTGAAGTCTTGACAGACCAACAATTGAGAAGCATACTGCACAGCCCGAAAGCAAGTGGAAGATTGATCAAGTGGGCCATAGATCTTGGAGAGTTTGATATCAAGTATAAGCCTCGGACAGCCATCAAGGCTCAGGCATTGGCTGACTTCGTGGTTGAATGCACCATTGCCAACCAAGAAGTCGGGGGGCAGGAGATGATAACCACCCCTGAGAACGAAGATAAAGATGAAGAACTGATAGCTGACCAGAAAGAGTATTGGGTGCTCTATTTTGATGGAGCATCAAAAACAAAATCTAGTGGTGCAGGTTTGGTTTTGCAAAGCCCCGATGGGTTCACAGTTGAGTATGCTTTGAAATTGGATTTTCCTACTACTAATAATGAAGCTGAGTATGAGGCATTAATAGCCGGATTGGGATTGGCCAGAGTCATGAGGGTCAAGAACCTCAAAGTGTGTGGAGATTCAAGACTGGTAGTCTCGCAAGTGAATGGTGAATTTGAGGCCAAGGATGAAACTATGGCAAAGTATTTGAGGGTTGTAAAGGCTGTTATGACTCAGTTTGATGAATGCTATGTGGAGCATATTCCGAGATAAGAGAACACTAAAGCCGATGCCCTGTCCAAGTTCGCTTCTTTTGAGATAGAGAATTATGCAGGAAGCGTTTACTTCCAGGTCTTAAAGGCCCCAACCGTTAACTCGAGATTGGTGGCACCAATTGATATAGGAAGCTGCTGGATAGATCCCATCAAAGCTCACCTCGAAACCGGCTGGCTCCCTGACAATGTCTTGGAGGCACGAAAGCTGTCAGTAAGAGCATTGAGATATGCCTTGATCGAAGGCATCTTGTACAAGAGGTCGTTTGTTATCCCCTATTTGAAGTGTTTGAGGCCCCAAGAGGCGAGAGAAGCGTTGGAAGAAGTTCATGAAGGGATTTGTGGGCAGCATTTGGGGGGCAGAGCCTTGGCTCATAAAATAACTCGTCTGGGATTCTATTGGCCAGAGATGCTAGCCGATGCACAGAGTTATGTCAAGAGGTGTGATAGGTGCCAAAAACACGCTCCGATTGTAAGGCAGCCGCCTGAGATGTTAACGTCAGTCAGTTCCCCCATCCCGTTTGCAATGTGGGGGATGGACATACTTGGTCCTTTCCCTATTGCATCAGCACAGAGGAAGTTTCTGATAGTCGCCATTGACTACTTCACCAAGTGGATTGAGGCTAAGCCTTTAGCCAAGATAACCACCAAGCAAGTTTCCCAGTTCTTTTGGGAGAACATAATTTGTAGATATGGAATCCCACGAATCCTTGTAACGGATAATGGGACGCAGTTCAACAATGAAGAATTCAAAAAGTATTGTGAAGAGAACGCTATTGAGCTTCGTTTTACTTCAGTAGCACACCTGCAGGCTAATGGACAAGCTGAGGTAGCTAACCGAATTATCCTTGATGGACTAAAGAAAAGGGTTGAATGCTCAAGGAACACTTGGGTGGATGAGTTATTGCCTATACTCTGGGCGTATCGCACCACTTGTAAGGTAACAACAGGAGCAACCCCGTTTTTACTGGCTTACGGAGCCGAAGCAGTGGTGCCCTTAGAGATCATGCATGCATCACCTCGAGTTGAGACGTATGAACCAGAGACTAATGAAGAGGGCATGAGGCTTGCCCTTGACTTGATTGATGAGGTCAGGGATGAAGCAAATGCCAGGAATGCTGAACATCAAAAGAAGGCATCTTTCCACTACAACCAAAGGGTTAAAGAAAGGTTATTTTGACAAAGTGACTTGGTTCTAAGGAAGATAGAGGCCTCAGGAGTTGGTCAGAAAGGCAAGCTAGCCCCAAATTGGGAAGGACCATATCGAGTCAAGAAGGTGCTGGGACGAGGATCATACAAGTTGGAGACGTTAGATGGGGTTGAGGTACCCCGAACTTGGCATGCAACCAATCTCAAGATTTATTATGTATAAGCCTTCCTAGTAAGGACTTGGCTTTTATCTGTCTATTAGGAGAAGTAGAAATAAGGTTCCAGGAAACTATCACAGAGCATGTTGCTCCCAGTAGGAGATAGAGTATTTATGTAAGGGTTGAACCCGTTTCAAGTTATTAATGCAAATTTGTTTTCTATCTGTGATTGTGTGATTTTATTTATGTACCAAGCACCTGATGAGTACAAGTCAAAGATGACCAAGTAACGAAAATAAAGAATACACAAGTGAAAATAAAACAAGTGCATAAATAAAGTACCCCCGAGGGGCCAAAGTTGGAGTTAGGTTACATCACCAAATAAAAGTTAAGTCCCTAAGGACCTTGATTGAAAAGCAGAAAAGATAAAGCCACATGTGGCTAACAAGGCCATGCAAGGCCACTCACTCCTCGGAGGACTCCCCTATCACTTCATCGTCTTCCTCCTCGTTTCCCTCTTCCTCGTCTCCATCTTCATCGTCATCTTCTTCCTCCTCTCCGGAGCCTTCTTCTTCTTCAACTGCCATCGGCTGAGTCTCTCCTTTCTTTGCCACTACTCCTTCGTCGTCTGAGGTCTCTGTTGAAGAGCTGGGTCTTGTTCGAAGAGCTTTCCCAGGGAAAGATTGCCTGACGGCTGCTCCCCTCTTCGACATTCTTCCTTCGGCGGAGCGGGAAGAAGTTGAGCCCGAGTTGACAACTTGAGTACATTTCTTCAGCCCAGAGCTGGAAGGCCTACGAGAACCCCCAGAGCCTGATGCTTGGGCCACATGACTTGCACCACCAACACCCCAGTTAGGGCAAGGGAAGTCTGTCGGGTTAACCACTGTAGGATACCTGTGGCTGACAGCGCCAATGGCCTTGTCCCATCCAACAGACATGTTGAAGGGCCGCATTTCATCGTCATGCTTGTCCATGAACTCATAAAACTCCTCCGACCTATGATAGGCGTCAATTACTTTGCCAGCCTGGGAAGATTTTTTCCTGGCCAAAGAGCGGAGACTCTTTTGAAGAGATTGGCAGTTAGCTTCAGCTCGAATGGCTCTGAAGTTCAAGTCTTGGATCTCCTCGTTCAACTTGGCTTTCTCGCTCTTTAATGTTACATTTTCATCTCGATGGGCTCGACCTTGGCGAGTCGCGGACTGAAGATAAGCATTGACCTGTGATAAGGAAGTTAGTAAGACAGCAACAAAGTGAACAAAGAATGTAAGTATACAAGTTGCTACCTGATATAAACCCTGAGCCCCAAGGCGCTCGGCTTCGTCGATTTTGTCTCCCGCAGTCGCGGTCAGGACATCGGGAGGGGTGATAGAAAGTCTTGACCAAGCCACGGCCAAGGAAGAACTCCCCAAAACAGAATCTTGATCGCAGATACCCCAATCCGGAGTAAAGGGGGTTCTAATACCTTCGCCAGCATTCCTGTACCTTTTTCCCCCTTGGCTACTTTCCTCCAGGAATTGAGGAACTTCTCGGCAAGGAGGATTCACTTGAGCTTCGGCCTTCTTTATCATTCGCCTAGTGACAGTTGGCTGATTTGCAGGACGTTTGTCTATCTCCTCAGCAGCTGAAAGATGAAGAGAAAACATTGGAATAAGAACAAACATAGTTCATAAGGAAGTAATGAAGGAAAAATTACCCTCAAAAGAAAGAATGCTGAGGCCAGCTTCAATAAGCTTCTTCTCAGTTAGAATAGTCCTATAGTGAGTGCGACCATCGTCAGCAAGAAGCCTATCTCGGTCTAACAATTCTTTGGAGTTAAGATCGCACACGAAGTGTGAGCTATCATGTACAAACCCGAATTTCTTGACAAAGAAGTGACCCCAGTCACCGCCTTCCCACTCCAAGACAACAAAGTCCCTCTCCCATAAATGATGAGAGTCCGGGAAGGAGAAAGAGTTTACTATATGAGGAAGCCCACTTCTAAGTTGAAAGCCAATCCATCCCGGCTTAGAATCAGAGGAGTTCTTTACTGCAAAGATACTTCGAAACATGGTTGTACTCCAAGGGATTTCCAACTCGTGGCATCTCAACAAGAAGATGATTAAAAATCTCCAGGAGTTGGGATATAACTGGAAAGGATGTACTTGAAGTTCTGCTAAGAACCTGATGATGAATGTGTGAACAGGGAACCTAAATCCCGCCTCCAATGCTCCTTTCATGACGCATATCCTTTCGGGGTGCCAGTTGCAGGTTCTGTCCCCTGGATTTGGGAGGCATACCTTGATTGCGCTCGGAAAGCCGAAAGTGCTTCTAATCTTCTCAACATCCTTCTTTCTTAATTTAGAAGGACTACTAAAAGCAACTAAGCTTGAGCTGTTGGGAAACGATTCTCCCATAATGCTGAGCAAATCTAACGTTGACTCAAACCGACGCTCAATATATCTAGGAGGCATGAGTTTTAGCTTACCTTTCATTGTTCGCGCCATGCTCCTTTTTCTGAAAGCCTCCTCCATGGAGAGTTGGGGGGCAGCTTGCTTGTCGGCCATCTTGAACCTTGAATCTGGAAACTCGAAGCTTGAACTAGGAAGCTTGAAAGCTAGAGAACTCAAGAGCTTTTAGAACTTAAGAAAGTTTGAGAAGTGAAGAAGTGAAGAGAAATGAAGGATGCTCCCCTCCTTTTATAAGGAAAGGGTGACCTGTTATCTCAGGTTGAAATGCAGCTCGGTTCGCATTTACAGGTCAAGTATCGTTAAAATACGAAAAAGGAGCAAAAATTATCTGTTATGAATGGAAAGAGTCGTTAAAACTCATGATATTTTGGGAGAGAAAACGGAGAATTTAAGTGAATATTCGGCAAGATATTCTACCAGATCAGTCATATGGGCTTAGGAAGCTAAGCGCAGTTAAGAAATGCTTAATCGGAAGATTAGTACTAAGCACTGGATTAGTGATGGGGATCATGGTACAAAGTAAAGCCTCAAATAGAGCCCTGAATGGCCAACATTAATGTTAAGATTCCATGTCAATGGTCGATGTCGGTATGCAAAAATCAAAAACCAGAAACCCTAACGGCCGACTACACTCGAACATTGATACGGGTTTTTCCGCCTTAACCGACTAGGTACTCGGCCGACTGCCCCCTTTTTGAACGTCTCGGCCGACCGACGTTGATCGTCGGTATGGGTATTTTAGCCCCGAGTTAAAAAAAAAAGAGGAAGGGATCAACCGAAAACCGGCCGACCGAAAAAAACCAGCCGATCGGGTCTCCGGCCGACCGGCCCTCTGTGACATGCTCCAGCCGACCAGCATCGACTGTCGATACGGGTTTTTGCCCGGCTGACCGACAGCGATCGTCGGTATGGGTATTTTAGCCCTGAATTAAAAAGAAAATATGCCCGAAAAATTTTCAGCCGACTGGGACTCCAGCCTACCGGCCCTCCGGGAGCATTCCGGCCGACCGGCATCGACCACCGATACGGGTTCGCACCAGCCGATCGAAGCACCGGCCGACTGGCCCTCCGGGAACGCCTCGGCCGACCGAGGTCGACGGTCGGTGCGGGTTTTTGTGTTTCGTTTTAAATATATATATATATATATATATATATGGACGAAATTTTCCAGCCGAGCAAGGTACCAGCCGACTGGCCCTCAAGGAAGTGTCCCAGCCGACTGGCTTCTGCCAGCGATGTGGGTTTGTTCCGGCTGATCGGCGTCCCAGCCGACTGGCCCTCCGTGCGCCCGTCGGCCGACCGACGTCGACGGTTGGTACGGGTTTTCGTCGGCAGACCGCAATCGATCCTCGAGTCGGGTTTGAAAAATTTCGTTTTTTATTTTTTCGATTCGGTAATTAAGAAAAGTGAAAACTAAGCACAGATTAGTGCCGATTAGCACTGTTTAGCACCGATAAGTGCCGTTATTGCTGTTTTATGCCATTTAACATCGTTTAACGCTGTTTAAACGTTGTTTAAGGCTGATTAGCGCTGTGTAGTGCCATTTAACACCGTTTAGTGTCGTTTAACATCATCGTAAATGCGTCGGTCGCTCCACGCTTTACGTTAAGATGATGTCATTGAAAATACTCACGTAAGAGCAATGAACCCTGACCCAAGTCTCGAATAAGGCCGTTATAACTTCGAGGAAAACCTGATCAGTTTTCCTAGAAGTTGGGGGGCAAATGATATGGGCTAAAAGTAAGCCCTAAAAGACACATTTAATGTGGCATTAATTAGACCTAGAATGGTCCAAACGTGGGGCCCACCAGATGGGCCCGAACCCTAACTATAATATTAATTTCGTAATTAATATTAAGGGTAATAAATAGCTCAGCAAATAAGAGTCAAATAAGGATATAATCCTTGCCTGACTTAGCCTCCAAGATACATATCTCAACATGGAAACTGATTCCTAAAAGGAATGGATCCGGAACCTTCCTTGAGGCGGTGACTTGCCCACCAAGTCACCTAGCCCTAATACGATTCTAGGGCTTCTCAGCCTATATAAGGACCTGCTCCTTCACACTCAGAACTACGTCTTGGCTTGATTCTCAATAACGAGATACGTAGGCACTCTGTGAGGACCGATCAGTCTCGAACAGGGAAACAGCCATTAAAGCTCGAAGCTCAACCACCCATTGCATTAAATATACTTAAACCCTAGCCGCAATATTCATAACCTAGTTTTTATTCCACAACACCTAGAATTAAATAACCCCTCAAATAACATACATCAATATCATTCTAGATATTCTTAATCGAAAATATCCCAAGTATAATATTTGCAATATTTTATAAACAAGAAATAGATCAAGGGGAGGTGAGTCATAATTTATCGGTCTCCATCGACAACATTATAAGTCATGGGATTTTGACAATTGGCATAAGCAGAATTTAATAGTATTAGCAAAGCCCAAAAATATACTGGTTTTGATGAGGAAGCACATGGTTGGAAAACTTGTAACTATGTATTTAAATCTAATCCACACATTTCATATATTTCAAAGTACAGATACTCTGAACGATAGAGTATGCATAAATAAACTTGCCTCTGGTCCATAGCAGAAAACAGAAACCGCGAATAATTCCTTCGCACCTCGTCCAAGCATTTCTATGGAGGTAGTCTACCTTTCTTTGTATGAAGCACCGATCCTTTTTGATACACGTTGCTCCAACTTGATTGCATCCTAATGATATTGTAATGGTCACGAGTACGTGTCAGTCCAACCTCGTATCTCGAGTTGACACAACGCAGAATTATCACTAAGTCACCTAAAGTCAAACTATAGGTGTCCTTCCTATAGCTGACTACTCAAATACCGACTAATGCACATAATACATTTAGTAATAGCAAACAACACGGAGAGAGTTCCCTTTTTATAAGTGAACATTTCCTAGTACCAAACACATCATAAACCTACAACCACTTAGTCAACTTCACCTAACATATACAATTATAATACCATTGACATTCTATGACAAAACTTGATTAATAGCTAATCCTCAAAACACAATTAATCCTCAACTTAACACATAAATCCTCGAGACAGTAATTACTCTCGAACAATAATTAATCCTTGAAATAATTCACTTAACACCTATACACATAAACAGTTAACACCCAAAGCATACCTTTAAACCATTAAAATTAAATAAGTAAAATAAATTTAAATGCAGGGGATTTTCAGAAAATTTCGGCATGAGGTATTCGTTTATCGAACTATGGGCACAGCCCTTTAATATCAATAAAACAATTCAATCCTGTTTTTACAAAATATAAAGCTGCCTCAACTTGCAGCAACAACACATAAGAAAATTTACCCGCCCTGACATGCGGCGCATAGCACATAAAGAAAAGTACCCGCCCAGACATGCGGCACCTATCACATAAGAAATTCTGCCTCGACATGCAGTAAACACATAATAATTTATATTAGCATTAACTACTACTTACGCTACATCAATGATCGTATCACTCACGAATTTTAATGAAACACGTGACAATCAATTATTGATATTCGTAAGCCCTAGGGAACAACCCCTAGCTTTAACTATTACTTACGCTATATCAATGATCATATCACTTGAGCATATTAATTATGCTTGTGACAATCAATCATTGATATTCGTAAGCCCGAGGATTTAGCCGAAGAGAATTACACAAGTCCTTAAATACTGACATTTAGAACTTATGATCTCTTTACGACTCCTCGCAGTTAAACTAAGTAACATATAACATTCATAATTAGTAAGGCCATCAAATACTACGACTCGATTTATACCATTTAGCATATAAGCATTTACCATTTAGTCAACTCATATAAATTCCACAAATAATACCAACATCACCAATCCACCAATAGACCAACACTAATTAATTGACAATTATGACATCCCACAAATACTACGACTCCACTTATAGCACTTAGCACATAAACATTACTGGAACCAATTATATCAAGTGAAGCCACATAAACTCCGCATATTATCCGACAATTAATAATCACCCACTAATGACCACTAAGCTCAATTATATTATCGAAACCTCAATTACTACCAAAGTCATAATTAACAACCCACAATCATTAAAGAGACCACAAAATAATCATGACAACTACACTTAGCAATTAACAATTAATAATTAACAATCACTAACCCGAACATTTAATCGGCTCACAATAAATCCCAACAATTATAATTAGCAACTATACTCTCGGAATTAAATACGGAAATTAAAACAATAAACCCACAATTTAACTCTAATTAAATTACAATAATAATCTCGCCATATCGCAATTCATCTCTAAATTAATTATAACTATTAAGTTCATAAATTAAAATATGAAGTATACCATTTTTCGTGACCATCGAACAACCCCACCATCTCTCTCCCTCTTCCCTGCCATCTCTCTCTCTCTCTCCCTCTCTCTCTGCTTCCTTCGGTGCCACCACCCCACTACTGCCTCCCTTCGCCGCCACCATCTACTCCGATCTCCATTACGCCGCAGCACAGCCGCCGACGCGACCTCCTTCACTGCTGCTGCTGGCCAGACCTACATACACACACACGACGCACACACACACACACATAAACACACACGATTATATATATATATGTGTGTGTGTGTGTGTGTATGTAGGGTCTTACTCAGGTGAGAACCGTCATCTATGGTGAGATATGAGATCCAATCTTAACCCCATGTTTTTTATATCTAAATTAAATCATATCCCCACAATTAATATTTAAAATTTTGATTTTTTATTATTCATTTAATTCAACATATCTTCCACCATCATCTTCTTCCCCATTCCGGTCACCAACTCTGGTCATCATTTCCGGCGATCAATTCCGGCCAACCCAGAAAATCACCGCCGATAAATAGAAAAGCACCACACTGTCGCCACCTCCGACTACCACCTGATAAGTGGATTTATATCCACTTGGAACGTTTCATATCGGCTTAAATTGGTGTACTTGGACTAAAGTTTGTGGTATTTTTGATGTGTTTTGTTTAAATGTGCAGGTTTGCAAGAATGTCAACTAGGGTTAATGTTTTCGTCCATCTTGGAGTTAAATTTGAGCATTGGAATGAAGGATGGTGTATTTCCCTAGGCTACCATGAGGATTCACGCTCAAGAATTGAAGAAAGGGAAGTGGCAAAAGAATCGGAAGAGAAAACGGATGAGGAATAAGCAAATTGTGGAAAATTCGGATGGTTGCGCAGTCTACATTATTTTGGTCATATCTGGAGTTCTAGAAGTCCATTTTGGACGATCTTACAGTCCACACGAAGCTTGGGAGATTTTCTTGAAGTCTAAAATATTTTGGCAGAATGTTTGTGCGCCTGCAACGCGTAAATGTGCGATAGAAATTTTTCACAAACTCATTAGGTGCTTTTGGGCTAGGTTAGGGTCATGCTTGTTTTGATGCTTTGAGATTTAATCACATGATTATATTTAGAATTTTCGTTATTCCCTTGATGGCGTAGGAGCATTAAAGTCTAAGTTTGGGGGAAACCAGGGATTTCATGCTAATAATTGTCAATAAGGGCTAGGTGTCAAATGGCTAGTAGCCGGCTCATATTTATATGAGTAGTGTAGGGTTGGAAATGAGAAAGGCTCATTCCAGATTGCATAAAAAAAATTCAGAAAAAAAAAAGAAAAAAAAGAAAAAAAAGTCAATAAGTTAATTGTTTATATGCAAAATTAACCACGAGTGAGCTCTTTAATACTCGAGTAATTAAGTCTGAGGGGACTAAGTCCTAGTAACCTAAAGCCCTTGTGGTTTGGGATTGCTGGCCTGACACTCGCTACATGGGTATTATTGTATAAGCCTTTTGGGGTCTCACTCATTGCACGGTTAAATAAGCATGCGTATTGTATTATGTGTCGTAGTAATAAAGCATGAATACCTGGCTAACTTGAATGAGGATGGAGGTGTTTCTAGGTTATGAAGTGTCTACAGTCTATTCTTTTTATAAACCTATGATTGTCTTGGCGAAGGACATGTATGATTTTTGACCTAGTTTTGGGGGTATTTCTGATGAGCATTTCACACACGCACGTTTCTGTTCAGGTATTGTTAGTATACGGGGACTTAGTCGAGCTCTGCTTGGATTTATTCGCATTCTTTGAGATTTTTGCTTGTTAGTTGGTTTTGGTAAGTTTGAAGGGGATCTTGCATTTTTCATATTAGTTGCATTCATGCATTGCATTGCATTAGGTTAAATGGATTTTGTGGGTACATTCACTATAGGCCCTCACGAGACCTTACTCGTCCACAAGGGCTGCCTAGGGGTTTAAAGGGCTTGTTGCATATGACAAATGCAACCGTGATCACCTACGGAAGTGGTACTAGTTAGTTAGTTAGTTAGTTGTAATTGTTTATGCTTGAGGACAAGCATCGGTTTAAGTTTGGGGGTGTGATAAGTGGATTTATATCCACTTGAAACGTTCCATATCGGCTTAAATTGGTGTACTTGGACTCAAGTTTGTGGTATTTTTGATGTGTTTTGTTTAAATGTGCAGGTTTGCAAGAATGTCAACTAGGGTTAATGTTTTCGTCCATCTTGGAGTTAAATTTGAGCATTGGAATGAAGAATGGTGTATTTCCCTAGGCTACCATGAGGATTCACGCTCAAGAATTGAAGAAAGGGAAGTGGCAAAAGAATCAGAAGAGAAAACGGATGAGGAATGAGCAAATTGTGGAAAATTCGGATGGTTGCGCAGTCTACATTGTTTTGGCCATATCTGGAGTTCTAGAAGTCCGTTTTGGACGATCTTACAGTCAACGCGAAGCTTGGGAGATTTTCTTGAAGTCTAAAATATTTCGGCAGAATGTTTGTGCGCTTGCAGCACGTAGATGTGCGCCAGGAGAGCATAGAACAGTAAATTTGCGCGCCTGCAGCGCGTGCCGTGCGCCTGGAGCGCGTAAAATCGCTGGAAATTCCTGAAATTGTCCGTTTTGCCCCTATTTCGAATTCTAGTTGTATTTTTGGTACCCAAACCTATTTCTACTTGTATTGTAGGTTGATTTTCTTGTTGGGCAAGATATCTAGGCATATAAAAACACATCTTAGCCTTGTAAATCGTATCGTTTTATTATTGTAACATAGAATTGCAAGGGAGAAAAGGAGAAGGAGATTCAACGCTCGTGACAAGCAACGGATCAAGATCTACTTCATCTTTTGTGTTCTTTTCCTATTAATATTATTACTTCCATTCATACTTTGTTTAATATCATGTTTTCATCAAATTCCATGGTGACGAACAGTTCAATTATGAACTAATCGTTGTCATGGGATTCTAACGGATTTATCTATGTAACTTAGTAGTTTGATTGCTTTAAAGATATGTGTGTGGTGAATTCTTGATATCCTCGTATGGTTAATCTTAATGCTTTTAGATGCGTAGCTAACATCTAAATTGAATTGTTAATCTCTTGTGAAGTGAAAGTGGATCTTGAGATTTAGAACTTGCCATGCTAGCATAGGTTCATAATTGTTTAACAATATGATTTGTGGTGTAAGATGAAAATACGTATACTGCCCTATGTGATCTTAATGGATAACTTGTTCTTCAATCGTTATGTTTTCAAATTCTATAGACATATAGGGTCTAAGCATAATTGGTGTCTATTCATCTTCTATCTCTTTTGTGGATGTATGGGTAGTTTGGTATACGTATGCTGACAGGTAGCGTGTACTTGTTTCGTGTTATCTGATCAGATATCAAAATCATCACATGCATGGATTAAAGGCATCAACTCTAGGCAAAGTAGATCATGAAGTTAGAGTCCCATGTTATTCTTCTATAAGTAATTCAGTTTTAAATCTCGGTCGATATTTAATTCTTAGTTTGTCAATTTACATCTTAGTTTAATTTAGATAGTTAGAACCCCAATTTGTTATTTGTCTTAGCAGTGAATTAAAACCATACATTGTTGCATAGGTACTAACTGAATTAAAAACCAGATCTCTGTGGGAACGAACTCAACTTATATCTATATTACTTGTGACCACGTACGCTTGCGTGATTTTGTGTAAACACCACCTCCGATCACCACCAACAAAAATCACCGCCTGTAAACAGATAATCACCACATTCCGTCACCTCCGACCACCGCACTACCGCCACCACCAACAAAAATCACCACGAAATAACGAAAATCACCACAACCAAAACAATTACAAACCACCCCATCTCCGTCACCACCAACAAACCACCACCAATAACAACCGAAAATCACCACAAATTTATCTTCTCTGGCTATAATTTCCTTTTTTATTCGTTCTGAAAATTGGTTATAATTTTCTTAAACTCGTAATCGATTGGAGACACACCATCTGCCCGTGTACAAAAAAAGAGATCCCAAATCCCAAGACCAATATCTTATCAAAGAATAGAAATAAAAGCTACGTACACTACCCACACCCACTACTCTTTCTTCATATTTCGACAAATTAATATCTCTTTCCGGCGAGGAATCGGAGGAGCACCACAATCCGCCACTAGAAATCGACGAGACGACGATGACGACGAAGAAGGAGAATACTACGATGACGATGAAACACTCTCCAACATATCGTTTAATCTCACTACAACGTAGGTAGATCTCACGGTTTCCTTCGCCATTGATCTGTATGTATATGTTGTAAGTATAGGTTTTAAATATCGATTAAGAAATATGTGAGTGTAGTACATGGTGGGGGTGGTGATTTTGTATTTTTCGATGATGATTAATGGTGGCGGTGGTGGAAGGGCGGGGATGAGAGAGGGAGAGGTGTATGTGTGTGTTTGTGTATGTACGTGTTTATGTATGGTCACTGATGGGTGTGTTTTGTGTATGGATAGGATTTAATATAGTTTAAAATTTGTGGGGCTGAGATTAGATCTCAGTTCTCACCAATAATATGAGTTCTCACCTGAGCAAAACCCTATGTATGTATATTTAGCTAATTGAGTTGTAAAATGAGACCCCCAATCTCTCTTTTTCTCTCTTCCCGCTGATTCTCTCCCCCTCCCCGATCTACTTGTGCGGCGCTGTGTGTTTTTGTGTGTATCTGAGAGGTGCTGTGTGTGTTTTTAACCCTAATGGGCTTTTGGCCCAATACTATTTGAAACCACACATCAAATTTAAACCCGCAAAATAACACTCGGGAAAATAATATTTTAAACCAATAACTCTAATTTGTAAAAATAAAATTTCTAGCATAATTAAATACTAGAATATTTTTTAAAGACTTTTGGAGAAAGAATTAGAATTAAATCTAAATTTTCTAATTTGATATGCATTTTACAAATATTAATAATTTATAAAAACAATTCATAAAAATAATAATTGTGATTCATAATTCACAAATTACAGGGCTTTATAAAATACCACAAACATTATTGTTTTAGTAACACCTCGAATTCTCGATTTTATATAATAATCGAGTAATTTCTGCAAATCCTCAAATAATTTAAATAATCATTTTCTAAGGATTTTAAAATCTCCAAATTATTCAGTCTTTTAAAATAAAATCTCTACCGAATAATTCCAGACTCCAAAATTAAATCTTTGCCCAAATAAATTATTGACTCGTGATATCTGCTCGGTCAATATAATTTTAAAAAGGAGGACCAGGTTCCACTTAATAGAAAATATTTAAATAAAAAAAAATTTCCTCCTCATTTTAGAAAAAAAAAACATTATTATTATTGAAATAATAATAAAATCATTTCTTGAAAAATCCGGGTTATTACATTACAGATAGGGAAGTTCATGTCTACAATACCTTATAGAGTAAAACCTCGTTAAATTAATACTCGATATCACGATAAATTAATATTTTAAATGCAGATTTTTTGTCCCAACATAATAGTAACAGTATAAATTTTACCTCGATTAATTAATAATCTCTATAAATTAATAAAATTTTCGGTCCCAACATTATTAATTTATAGAGGTTTTACTGTAATGTGAAGGTATGATGGGGATTATAGTAGAGGTAGTCCCATCCATTTTGCAAGTTATTACCTTTTTATCTCTAAGTTACGAATTTCTATCAGCGTATGAATCTTGATTCTCATCTGAGCTCTATTTTAATAAGTCAGAGACAGATTGTTATGGTGTGGTTTCGAGTCATGATTGTGCTATATCATTATCTATGTAAGTTCCATGACTAATCAAGTTATGTCTTCCAAACAAAAAGAAAATTACAAAATCCAAGGCAACAATAAAAGATAAGAGGCTCAAGTTAGCCATCCATGATAATCCTATTCATGTTGATGAGGTATTTCCTGATTCCAATTTGTCCTTTTTTGTGATATCAGTACAGGCCCCGCAGGGGCACTCATCTTAAATGTCTATTTCTATTAGTTGCAACCTTCGTAACCATATTTGCAGCCTTTGCAACCATGATTGCAACTTTTGCACCCATGGTTGCAACTTCTGCAAACATGCTTACAAAGGTTGCAAATATGGTTGCAGCTTATAATTATATATTTGTAAAGGCTCACACATGTCATACATAATACTGCAGGGGATGAATTATATTTTTCCATTTAAAGATCACAAGTCAGCCAAACTCCAACAACAAAGGCTCCAATAACAAAGGCTCCATCAACAAAGGCTCCAACAACAAAGTCGTATGAGAGAAAGAGAAAGGCGGGAGATGTGAAGAAATGAGTTGTGTTTTTTATTTTATGACATTAAGTAGTAGAAAAACAATGTTGCTGACATAACTATGTAGTTCTTTTGGTTCGAGAAATTTGATCATTAATGGTTCAAAGTTTAATAGAAACTTTATTTTGCAACTATGTTTGGTAATGGTTCGTTGTTTAGAGATTTTATGTAATTGTTAATGTTTGGTAATGGTTCATTGTTTTGAGATTTTATTATTTTATAGAGAGTACAGTAATTTATGGTGCTCAACTGGTAATATGAATAAAATTTGAATTTATGTGGAATAGGCCCCTTCGGGGCACCCTTCTTAATAGTATGATTCAACTATTTCTATCAGTTGCAATATTTGCAACCATGTTTGCAACATTTGCAACCTTAATTGCAATTTTTCAAACAAGGTTACAAATAAGGTTGAAACATGATTGCAACAATTTTGCAACTTATGCAATAGCATTTGCAACTTATACAAAATAGTTTTTCAAATTAAACAAAATACAAAACCTTTTTGCAACTTAATTAACTTAGCAATTTTACTCAAAATAAAAAAAATTGGAAATTTAGAAACACGGGTCATATCAATTCCATTACTACTTTAAACTTATTCAACTTAGCAATTCAGTATTTGCAACTTAATATGTAAATAACTAATTTATTTCTTTTGATGGCGGGTTTCTACAAGTTCTTCTATTATGTCTGCATCAACCGCATTAGAATTTTTGAATTGGCATATTTCTTCTAAGATGGACATGTTTAATTTCAACAGTGAGACACAAAATGTACATGGTGAAGTCCGCTTCCTTTTTCTTTAGCTCAGTATTGAACATTAGTTGTTGATCATCAACTATGCTGAATGGAGGATAACCATCTTTGGCTTGATATTCTATCTTCATTAAAGTCAGCTGCTTGAAAATTTAGTTCGTTGCATATCATTCCCACCAAGTTACTGTAGTTACAGTTTGTTGGAATAAGCAAGCCACAGGCTTCAAATTTTACGTAACTTGCATTTTCATCCCAATAGCCAGTATGTTGTAGTACAACTGGAATATTATCCATTTTCCTGCAACAATTTACAACCATGAACAATATTAACATAAGGCCTGAAACTTGCACTAATTTATGCTAAAACATTATATCGCTGATATGGGCTGAAAGTAAGTCCTAAAGACACATTTAATGCGGCATTAATTAGACCCAGCATGGTCTAAACATGGGGCCCATTGATGAGGTCAAAAGCACTAATTTAATATTAATTTCGTAATTAATATTAAGGGTAATAAATAGCTCAGCAATAAGAGTCAAATAAGGATATTACTCCTACCTGACTTAGCCTCCAAGGCATCCAATTTAATAAGAAAACAGACTCCTACAAGGAAGGAGTCTAGAACCTTCCTCAAGGCGGTGGCTTGCCCACCAAGATACCTAAATTTACTATAATTCTAAGGCTTCCTAAGCCTATATAAAGGGCCTGACCCCTCATTCTCAGAACTACGTCTTGGCTTGATTCTCAATACGAGATACGTAGGCACTCTGTGAGGACCGATCAGTCTCGAAACACGGAAACAACCATTAAAGCTCGAACCTCAACAACCTTAGCATTAATTACGCACAAACCCTAGTTTTTATTCCACAACATTTGGCGCCGTTTGTGTGAAGACAACATCAACCATGGTTAATACACGAAGAACATCAGCAACTACTACTGGGGCCTTACCCCTCAGCTCTGCTCCACCCGCTACTGAACAAGTACCCCCAATAACAGGGGCGATCATCCAACCTCAAGTTTCTCAACCTCCGGGGACGAATCCCCATGTTGAGAGAACGTTACCTGTGGATGTTCCCCCAAATCAAGAGACCAACCCTCTTCAGATGGTGATCTCTCCTTTGACCAATCGTCCACTCTTGGAAGGTCATACCTCCACCACTGTGCTTCCTTTGAGTATCAACCCGATGTATGGGCTACCTAACTATCCCCCTCAACAAAGGGACCCTGGACCAAGCAGTCACGCCTTACAGATCCGAGAACGAGAGTATGATGACTATTCTGGTCCTTATACTGACGATTCATCATCATCTGATGATGACGATCGTGATGAAGCCCCAAGGAGGCGACGTATTAGCAGAGAACCTCGAAGGAGGACACAAACTACCCATGGTGATCCCCCTTTGTCAACTGAAGAGAAGATTAGGGCTCTTGAGGCCGAGATCTTAAAAATGAAGGACGATATAGCAAGGGAGCAAGCAAGATTGAACCAGAATCGACCTCCTCCAATGTCAGGAGGGATTCCCTTTGTCGATTTGGAAAGGCCTTCAAGGAGGCAAAGAAGGCCTGACGCCCAAACTGGAAGAACAATAAGGGTGAAAACCCCTAGAAGCAACCCCAAGGATCTGATGCCACTTGGGGATCCTGATGATCCCACACCTCCGTTTATTGAGGAGGTAATGAATGCTCGTATCTCAAAGAAGTTCAAGATGCCGACAATCAAGGCTTATGATGGAACGGGTGATCCCGCAAACCATGTCAGGACGTTTTCGAATGCACTGCTGTTGCAACCTGCAAGTGATGCCTTAAAGTGTAGGGCGTTCCTTCAAACCCTGTCGGGAATGGCTCAAAGATGGTATAGCCGATTGCCTGCGAACTCAATTGGCTCTTTTAAGGAGTTGAGCACTGCTTTTATCAGTCAGTTTATCAGCGGAAGAGTTCATGAGAAAAGCTCTGCATCTCTTATGTATGTGGTGCAAGGAAAGAATGAAAATCTGAGAGATTACCTCAAGAGGTTCACTAAAGAGACGTTGAATATCACTGATTTGGAGAATAAGGTGGTCATGGTAGCCCTGGAACACGGAACCACTGATCTATTCTTTAAAAGGTCATTGGCAAAGCATCCTCCTCAAAACATGGCCGAGCTCCAACGAAGGGCTGACAAGTATATCAAGGCTGAAGATAGCATGAAGAAAGAAGCCACGGTAGGTGGAGGAGGAGGCAACGACTCCAAGAAGCGAAAGAAAGACCAGGAGTATGATGCTAAGGACAAGTATCCCTGAACTAGAGAGGACTCCGATTCTGCCCCTAAGAAGAACCAAGGACCAAGGTTTACTGAGTAAGCAAAGTTGAATACTCCTATGAGTCGAATCTTGTTGGACATTGAGAAGGATAAGGATTTCCGATGGCCGAAGCCACTTAGGGGTGATCCCGCAAAGAGAAACAAGAATCAGTATTGCAGATTCCATAGAGATGTGGGGCATGACACTGATGATTGCAAAAAACTCAAAGATGAGATCGAGTTTTTGATCCGTAGAGGGAAACTGAGCCACTTCACTAAGGGTGAAGATCGTGGTAATCAAATTAGAGATTATAAAAGGGATGATGATCAAGATCACAACCCACAGCCCCGAGGGCCAGTAATCAACATGATCTAAGGAGGACCAACTGCGGCCGGCACAACAAGGAATTCTTGGAAGGATTATGCTAGAGAAGTGATGCACATCGTGGGAGAGGCCCCGAAGCGTGCAAAAACTAAAGTAATGATTGGCTTCGATGACTCAGACTTGGAATGGGTGAAGTTCCCCCATGACACCCGTTGGTCATAACTTCTGTGATTGGAAACTCAGAGGTGAAGCGAGTCTTGATATACAATGGAGCTTCCGTTGACATTCTGTTCCATGATGCATTTGTGAAGATGAGGTACAATGATTCTCAGTTGACCCCTAATTACATGCCTGTATATGGATTTAATGGAGTAGAATCCAAAGTTGAAGGGACTATTCAGTTGCCTGTAACTATTGGACAGGAGCTCAAGGAGGCTACTCAGATGTTAAACTTCCTGGTAATCAAGGTGGTTTCAACGTACAACGCTATCCTCGGAAGGACTAGACTTCATACATTTAAGGCTGTCGCCTCAACTTATCATATAAAGATCAAGTTCCTGACCAGGAATGGTGTTGGAGAGCATAAAGGTGATCAAAAGATGGCACGAAGCTGTTATGTAGCCTTGTTAAGGCCTGATGGAGTCGGGGGGGGGGGGGGGTAGGTCCTTCCGATTGAAGACATGGATGACCGTAGTGGTAAGGAACGCCAAGAAAGGCTATCAGAGGACATCATACAGAAGCCTCAGACAGCCATTGAGGCTAAGGCGTTAACTAACTTCGTGGTTGAATGTACCATTGGCAACCAAGAAGTCGGGGGGCAGGAGGTAATACCCCAAGCAGGAAGTGAACTTCAGAATAATAAGGAGGAGACCAGAAGGAGTGGTGGGTGCTCTATTTTAATGGAGCATCAAAAATAAAATCCGGTGCAGGCCTAGTCTTGCAAAGCCCCGATGGGCTCAAGTTATCCTAGTAGGACTTAGCTTCATATTTATCTAGTAGAAGTAGAAATAAGGTTCATTGAAACCATTGAAGAGCATGTTGCTCCGAGTAGGACGGTAGTACTCTATGTATGGGTTGAACCCATTTCAAGTTATTAATGCAAGTTTGTTTTCAATTCATTGATTGTGTGATTTTATTTATGTGCCAAACACATGATGAGTGCTAGTCAAGGATTACCAAGTACCAAAAATAAAAGAATACACGAATGGAGAACAAACAAATGCATAAATAAAGACCCCGAAGGGTCAAGAGTTAGGTTACAACACGACCAAATAAGAGTTTAAGTCCGTGAAGGACCCAGGTTAAAAGACAAGTAGATAAAAGCCACCCGCAACAATCAAAGCCATGCAAGGCCGAGGATGTTAAGGACTAGCTACTCTTCAATATGTCTTAAGTACATGGATTAGGGATCCAAGGATGAAGACCAATAGAGAACAATGATGTATTTGCTTGGACAGCGGTTGATATGCTAGGGATTGATCCCCAATTTATAACCCATAGGTTGAATGTCGATCCTGAGCGAAAGACAATAAAGCAGAAGAAGAGGAATTTTGCTCCTGAAAGGCAAGAGGCCATTAAGCAGGAAGTGGATAAGCTCTTAGAAGCTGGTTTTATTGAGGAGATTCAGTTCCCCAAATGGTTAGCTAACCTTGTGATGGTCAAGAAAGCAAACGGAAAGTAGAGGATATGTATAGACTTCACTGATTTAAATGATGTATGCCCGAAGGATTGTTTTCCCCTGCCAAGGATAGACACATTAATAGATGCTACAGCTGGACATGAGATGTTGAGCTTCATGGATGGGTTCAGTGGCTACAATCAGATTAAGATGCATAAGGATGACATCCCAAAGGTATCTTTCATAACTGACTTTGGTGTTTTTTGCTATCTTGTTATGGCTTTTGGTCTAAAGAATGCAGGAGCTACTTACCTACAATTGGTGAATAAGATATTCACCCATCTGATTGGAAAAACCATGGAGGTCTATGTTGATGATATGTTGGTCAAGAGCCTATTTATGGCAGACCACATTAAGCACCTCAGAGAGGCATTCGAAGTGCTGAGGCACCACAAGATGATGTTTAATCCAGCCAAGTGTGCTTTTGGCATTGGATCGAGAAAATTTTGGGTCCAATGGTTTCGAAAAGAGGCATAGAGGCCAACCCTGATAAGATCAAAGCGATTCTGGATATGGAACCGCCCCGCTCTATACGTGATGTACAGAAGTTAACGGGCCATGTTGCAACCCTGTGGAGATTTATCTCCATGTTTGGTGACAAATGCTTGCCTTTCTTTCAGGTACTGAAGAAGGTGAAAAATTTTGAGTGGACTCCTAAGAGCCAAGAGGCCTGTGAACAGTTAAAGAAGTACATGGCTGAAGCCCCGTTGTTGGCCAAACCTAGTCCTGGGGAAACTCTTTATCTATACCTAGCGGTATCTGAACAAGCATTGAGTGTCGTCCTCGTTTGAGAAGAAAAAAGGTTTAGAAACCCATCTACTACGTGAGCAAGGTGTTGCATGGGGCTGAGTTGAATTACTCAACCATTGAGAAGTTTGCTTTGGCATTGATAACAACCTCGAGGAAGCTAAGAGACCAGCAATTGAGGAACATATTACATAGCCCGAAGGCCAGTGGAAGGTTGATTAAGTGGGCAATTGAAATTAGAGAATTTGACATCACGTATAAGCCTCGAACAGCCATCAAGGCTCAGGTATTAGCTGACTTCGTGGTTGAATGTACCATTGACAACCAAGAAATCGGGGGGCAGGATATAGTAACCACCCCTAGGAGTGAAGAAAAAGATGAGGAGCTCGTACCTGCTCAGAAGGAATATTGGGTGCTCTATTTTGATGGAGCATCAAAAACAAAATCTAGTGGTGCAGGTTCAGTCTTGCAAAGCCCCGATGGGTTCACAGTTGACTATGCTTTGAAGTTAGATTTTCCGACAACCAATAACGAAGCTGAGTATGAAACCTTGATAGCCGGGTTGGGCTTGGCCAGAATCATGAGGGTCAAGAATCTCAAAGTTTGTGGGGATTCAAGACTAGTAGTATCGCAAGTGAATGGTGAATTTGAGGCCAAGGATGAAACTATGGCAAAGTATTTGCGAGTTGTGAAAGCTGTTACGACTTAGTTTGATGAGTGCTATGTGGAGCATATTCCAAGAAATGGGAACGATAAGGCCGATGCCCTGTCTAAATTTGCTTCTTCTGAGATAGAGAATTATGCAGGGAGTGGTTACTTCCAGGTCTTGAAGGCCCCGACCATCAACTCTAAGTTGGTAGCACCGATTGATGGAGGAAGCTGAAGGAAAGACCCTATCAAAGCTTATCTTGAGACTGGTTGGCTCCCTGATAATGCCTTGAAGGCATAGAAACTGTTAGTGAAAGAGTGTTGAGATAAGAGGTCCTTTGTCATTCCATACTTAAAATCTTGAATCTCAAATCCCGACACAAAAATTAAGCCTTGATGGCCAACGAGGCTGTCTGCCTCCAATCGAGCTTGTTGTTTGAGTTTAAGGGCTCGAATCAAGAGTCATTAGTCAAGTTGAAACCTAAGCTAGGTTATATGAGTATAAGAATAAGGTTGGAATCCTAGAGTCAAGATAGAGGAGTGACAACTAGCCAAGGCACACCAGACTTGAAGTCAAGTGCTGAGTGGCAAATGAACTTCTTGAACGATCAACCGAGAAGCAATACCTCCACCACACGAAGTAAGGGGGCAAGAACTAAAAAGCTTCACCACAAGATCCACATCTTAGAATGAGAATGAAGGGTTGGTTATAACCGACAACCATAAATGGATTCAAGGTTTAAAACCAAGGATTCAACAAGCGAGTTAAGGCCCAGAAGGTCACGAAAGCCAAATTTGAATTGAAAGATGTCTTTTTGGTCATCGACTTCGAATACTGACATTGAGGTCCAAATATTGACATTTGAATACTAACGTTGAGGTTTAAAAACTGGGGCTCATCCAACCGGAGGCCACCGACCGGGGCACCCGGGAAGCTTCAGCCGACCGGTCTTCGTTTCGATGTCGGGAGTCCCGACATCGTTTCGATGTCGAAAGTTGATCCCGACGTCGTTTCGAATACGAAAACTAAGCTAAAGCCATTGAAGGCCAACGAAGCTACTAGAGCCAACCTTGGATCAAGAAATTCAAGAATAGTTCAAGAATGAGCCATTGAATCAACATGGTGATTGAAAGATTCGAAGGAATTTCCATTTAAGATCAGGCAAGCATGAAACTCTTAAAAGAAGTTTGAAGCTAATCAAAAAATTAGGGGAAGCCTTAAATAAAAGTCATGAATGACTAAGTTAATTGATTTTCAAGCAATGAAAGTCGATGTGTGAATATTGATGTCGAGGTTCGATATTGGTAATCAAGGTCGATATTCAAGTTTGAAAATCAAGTTTGCTGACCATGAGTCGGTCGACCGAGGCGAGGAATCAACCCAGCCGACCGACAACCGGCCGACCGGGCCACGAAGGAAGCTCCAACCGACTAAAAGCTAGCCGACTAAGGTAAAATGAAGCCCTCTGGCCGACCGGTGCTGATCGTCGAATCGCGGTTTCGCCCAGCCGACTGAGTCACAGCCGACCGAGGCGCGCAAGGCACGACGGCCGACCGGGACATGGCCGACCGGCTCACCGGGGATGTCTCGGCCGACCGACATCGGTCATCGAGTCGGGATTTTGGTTCGGCCGACCGGAACATGGCCGACCGGCTCACCGGGGATGTCTCGGTCGACCGACATCGGTCATCGAGTCGGGATTTTGGTTCGACCGACCAATGGTGGTGGTCAAGTCGGGATTTCAAATTTTCGTTTTTTGTTTTTCCGTCTTTGATGATCAAAATCAATATTGAGATTGTTTTGAACGTGATAATCAAGTGGGAGCTGAATTTGATATTAGCACCGTTTAGTGTCGATTAACACCGTTTAGTGCCGATTAGCGCCGTTAGTGCCGTTTTATGCCGTTTAACGTCGTTTAACACTGCTTAAACATTGTTTAAGGCTGATTAGCGCTGTTCAGTGCCATTTGACATCATCGTAAACGCGTCGGTCGCTCCACGCTTTACATTAAGACAATATTATTGAAAATACTTGCATTAAACCCTGACCCAAGTCTCGAATAAGGCAGTTAAAACTTCAAGAAAAACCTGGTCAGTTTTCCTAGAAGTTGGGGGGCAAATGATATGGGCTGAAAATAAGTCCTAAAGACACATTTAATGCGGCATTAATTAGACCCAGCATGGTCTAAACATGGGGCCCATTGATGAGGTCAAAAGCCCTAATTTAATATTAATTTTGTAATTAATATTAAGGGTAATAAATAGCTCAGCAATAAGAGTCAAATAAGGATATTACTCCTACCTGACTTAGCCTCCAATGCATCCAATTTAATAAGGAAACAGACTTCTACAAGGAAGGAGTCTAGAACCTTCCTCAAGGCGGTGGCTTGCCCACCAAGATACCTAAATCTACTATAATTCAAAGGCTTCCTAAGCCTATATAAAGGGTCTGACCCCTCATTCTCAGAACTATGTCTTGGCTTGATTCTCAATACGAGATACGTAGGCACTCTATGAGGACCGATTAGTCTCGAAACACGGAAACAACCATTAAAGCTCGAACCTCAACAACCTTAGCATTAATTACGCACAAACCCTAGTTTTTATTCCACAACAATCGCAACTAGAAACAACTATAAACTAATCAAAGCAATCTCAAGAACTCACTTTAAATTGCAATACCACAGCAACTCCATGTAATAAAATTGCAATGACATAACAAGTCCAGCAAATTTAACCTTAGAAACTTCTTTCGTAACTAAAAACATCTAAAAATAACACAACGCAACTAGATGAACTTAATTGATTTTATGTGGAATAGGCCCCGCAGGGGCACCTATCTTAATAGTAAGATTCAACTAATTCTATTAGTTGCAACATTTTGCAAAGGTGTGCCCCTGCGGGGCCTATTCCACATGAAATCAACTAATGAACAAATCCATAAATGTCATATCAGTTCCATTCATAATGATTCAATAAATGAACAAATGATATTGTATTGATACAAATGAACAAAATCAACTAGGTGATTTCAGCTGCAAAACTAGTTTAGAAAATATTCTACAAAAAATTTAAAACTGCGATAGCATCACAATTCTACGTAATTCATCCTTAATATCCTCTTTTGAAACTAAGAACAAAAATAATAACGCAATGCAACCAGCTGAACTCAGTTGCAAAATTAAACTACAGAACATTCAAAAAGCTTCAAAATTGACATATAATAGCACGTTGAGGCAATTTAGCTTAGCAATCTCTTTGCAACTAAAGTCAACTAAAAATAATGCTACGCAACTAGGATCTTAGCTGCAAAAATAGGATGTAGAATATTCTAAAAAATCAAAATTGTGATAGCATGACAATTCTACGTAATTCATCCTTATAACCTCTTTTGCAACTAATAGCAACTAAAAACAATGCAACGCAACTAGCTGATCTGATTTGCAAAATTACATAGATTAACAATTCAAGTTTGTAACCTCTTTTGCAACTCAAAACTACCAAAATTAAACATTTTTTCAACCAAACAATTCAACAAGCACTTAAAGAGCTGAGTATAACGGATAATAGATCTAAATACTTCATATGATTCAGAAGATAGTAGAAGTATTTGTTTAAAAATTTTGACATGTTGCTTTGGTTGCAAAATCACAAAAATCCCCAAACTCAAACTTAATGATGATTCACTCTTTATAAACCTTAATTTCAACTAAAATCAACCACAACAACCAAATAACCTTGAAATTAAAAACAAACAGCAGAATGAACATGTTGCTTAATTGGGTTGCAAAATCACAAACTTTAATACCAATGGTGACTCAGTTATTATAAACCAAAATTGCAATTGAAAATGACTAAAATTGAACACAGAAACTACAGGATCTCGAAAGCAAAACCTAGGTAATTGAACATCAATTGCAACTCATAAATAAACAAAAAAAATTAAAGCAACAATCAATAGCATACCTTCTCGAAGATTTGCAACTTTAATTGAGAATCTGGCAGCAAATACATAGAATTTGATGGGATACAGAGTGAGAAGAGTTGATAACAAAAGCTTGTATTTGAAACCAAATCTGTGTAAATAGTGTGTGTCGTATTTTTGAAAATTAAAAAGTAGTTGCTAGTATATGTATAATAACATATCTAGTCAACCGTATTTTTAAAAAAGATTATGTTCGTATTTGTATTTTTTTAAAAAGCCCTACATTTTATCCTATATATATTAAATCTAAGTGATTTAAGATGATTTGTGATCACACAATGCTAAAAAGTATGTATTATAAAATCAAGTACAAAATTTAAAAAGTAAAAATATAAAAAATTAAAAAATATTAAAAAATTATCCGTGTTTTGCCCGGGCTATAAGCTAGTATAAGGTACACACACGGCTCTCAAAAATCCAGAGAACAGCCTTAACTATGAAGCCTAGCCTTATCTGAAGTACGATGTTGTTCCCAATCAAAAAAATCACAATAAGCCCAATCTATGTATTTTAAAAGCTAGATGAGGATAAACAAGCACCAAGAGAGAGAGAGAGAGAGAGAGAGAGAGAGAGAGAGAGAGTATTAAAGAATAATTAAAATAACAATTTTTTTTATGAAAATTTCAAATTATTGAAAGTAATTTGAAAATTATTGCAAATAATTTATTGAATTCCACCTAATTTCACTAATTTTCAAATAATTATTGAATACAATATATATATATATATCTATGTATATATATATATATATATATATATATATATATATATATATGTATATGTATATGTATATATATGTTTTAGATTATTGATTGATATCTACCTAATTTCATTGAATATTTTAATATTGTTACTGAATAGCATAAAATTTTAAAATCCAAAAAAAATACTTCAAGTCAATCATTTCATATTTTTCAAGTTTTGTGTAGGGCTGATCATTCGGTCGGTTCGGTTGAATTAGAAAAACCGATTAACCGAAATCCATTTTTTGCCGAACCGAACCAAACCGATTTGTCACCAGAAACCGAACCGAACCGATTTAAAACCGAACCGAAATATTTCACCAGAAACCGAACCGATTTTAAAAAATAATATATAATATTATTACTTTTTAAATTTTAAAATTAATTTTTAATAGTAAATATATTAAAATAGGTAACAAATAAAATAAAATAAAAAAATTAACTATCAATTTAAATATTTAAACTTAATTTTGAATTAATTAAATCATGCATATATATAAAATATATATAATATAAATAAAATATATATATATATATATATATATATATATATATATATATATATAATTCGGTTATTTCGGTTTGAACCGGATTTTAAAAAAAACCCCGAACCGAACCGAAAAAACCGAAAAACCAAACTTTAAAAAAAAAAGGAAACCGAACCGAAATTCAACATTTCGGTTCAGTTTTTCGGGTTCGGTTCGGTTTTGCTCACCCCTAGTTTTGTGTTTTAATATCTTGTGAATGTTTTGCACAAAATATTCGTTTCTCCTTAGCTAATTCTTGGGAATTTTAAAATTTCTTATGTGTCTTGTCTTTATGATATGATTGATATAATTATATTATATTTTGTGCCTAGTTGCATTGGTGATATAATTTCTGACGGAGAGAGTTCGAATATTAGATCCTGTAAGGAGTAATTTGTTAAAATCATTTTGGAAGGGAATGATGAAGGATGCACTACGTATGAAGAGGAAGGGGCGGAACTGTCCAAGATTGATAACCGTTGGTGTCTGGTGGAAAAGTTTTTAACGGATAGATTAATTAATTTCGAGGCAATGAAACATCAAATGGCTTCGTTGTGGCATCCCAGTAAAGGTGTATATATTAAGTAGTTGAACCAAAACCTTTATCCATTTTAGCTCTACAATGAATGAGTTAATATTCAGAGAATTTTGGAAGATAGTCCTTGGATGTTATGATAGAGTGCCCTTAATATTCAGATGGGTAAAGGAAGGAGAGAATCCAAGAAATGTGATCTTGAATAATCTGGTTATGTGGGTTTAGCTTCATAACATGTCCACTGGCTTTATGTCGGAGCGAGTAGTTCGAGATGTTGGTAATTATTTAGGAAATTTTATTAAATTGATCGGAACAATTTCATAGGAGTTTGGAGTGAATATCTACGAGTCTGTGTCACCATTGATATAAATGTTCTATTAAAGAGAAAGATGCGCCTACGAAAGATTAATGGGAAAGAATGCTAAGTTCCTTTAAATATGAGGCTCTTTCAACGTTTTATTTTATTTGTGATCTAATGGGCCATTTAGAGAGATTCTGTGATAATTAAGCTGTTTGAGAGTACAATGGAAAGTATTGAAAAACCCTATAAGAGTTGATGAGAGCACCACCTAAAATGAAAAATCATACAAAAGGGTCTAGGTGGCTTCGGAGTGGTGCAATAGACCATCATTAAATGGGTGAGAAAACAAATGCAATAAATGATCGAAAAAAGTGCTATTTTAGGCAAGAATAGCATCGATACAGTGACAAAGATGAATGTGGGAGTAACAGAAGGGCAATTTCGAACATGGAAACTGAAATCGTGATTCATGGCAAGGATCATGGACATGAACTTGATTTGCGTGATGGGAAGTTCAAGGGTAATATGTCACATGAGTTAATAATCGCTAATGTTACTATTAAAAATTAGGTTGGTAATGATGAGGGATTAACTATCTCTGAGGTCAAAGAAGGGTAAATGAGAAAAGTCATAATGTGCGGGATGGTGTAAAAAAATTAAAATGGGTTTAAGCAATGACATGGTCTAAAAAAACATGTATGGGGCACCAAGCATTATGAATGTGTTGGCTTGGAACTGCTGTGGGCTTGGGAATCCATGGAATGTTCAGTTCCTTAAAGATATTGTACATCAAAAGTGACCCAAATTCATATTTCTTTGTGAGACTTTATGTATGCGTAATAAAATTGAGTGGGTTTGAAGACAGTTGGGCTATGAGGGTTTCATAGCTGTGGATGTAATAGTTCGAAGTGGGGAACTGCGTTTCTGTGGAAAGATCAGAAAGAGGCATCTCTTCTCAGTTTCACTAAGCACCATATTGAAATGGAAGTTTGAATTGAAGGATTTGGAAACTGGTATATTACTGGGTTATTTGGAGAGCCCAACAAAAGGGATAGGTGGAAGACTTGGAATCTGTTAAGAAACTTAAATGATAGCTCAAATCTCCCATGCTGTATAGTTGGAGACATGAAAAATATTGTTAATCATGAGGATAAAAGAGGGGGTCCTCTATATCCTGATGCTATAGTTACTGGATTGTTAGGAATAATTCATGAGTTGTGATGTTAAGAATAGAATTTTACTTATACTTCTTGTATATCCTGATCTTATAAAGGATTTAGCACTTTGTATATAGGATATATGTGTTAGACAGTAATCTGTAGAATTAAGTCAGGAACAGTGCATCGAGTACTACATGTCAGGAATTGAAATTGAATCCTGATACGTCAAGTTAAATACTGATCAAGTACTGATGGGATGGTCAGATCCTAATGTAAGATGGAATCCTGATATCAGTCGAGTTACTGATGATGTCATTATGGATGCTACAGAAACTGGCAAGTGCTATAAAACAGGATCTTTGTTTGAAAAACAAGCAAGAAGATATCATGAAGGAAAGAATTTTCTATTGATGGAAACTATCAACTGGACGGCAGAACATTGTCATGTATAGATTATCTTTCTATGATTAATTGATAGGTAGCATTATAAATACTCTCTCTATACCATTGTAAAAAGTGTCGTGGTTGTGCGAAGCAATTGTGAGTTTAGCAATTAAGTTCGTGTGCGTAGCTCTGTATAAGGTTTGTATTCGAGAGTTCGAAACAAACAGAGAGAGAGATTTATTTTGTCAGCAGCTGCTAAAGGTATTTGTACACCTTTGGTAGAGTTTGTATTTGATCTTATTAATACAAACAGTTTGATTCATTCATTTATTCTTGTTTATCTAATCAAGCAAAAATCAGACACGATTATATAACTTGTATTCAACCCCCCTTCTACAAGTTATTCGAGTTAACAATTTAATCAAGCAATTTCAGATTGTGGGTTGTTCGATTTAGAAATGAAAGGGTATCCGTTCAGTTGGGAAAGAGGTAGAGGGACATAGCGTTTGGTTGAAATCTGGCTTGATAAGGCATTAGCTTCTTTGGGTTGGCTATCTTTATTCTCGTCCGTTATGTTTAAAAAATTGGAGTTATCCTTGTTTGATCATTGCCCAGGGATCCCAGATCCAGGTATAAGTTTAATAATCCATGCTAATAAGAAGTTTAGATTTAAAAAATTTTGGGTCAAAGAACCAATGTGTCAAAAGGTTGTAGCAGAGAGTTGGGCTAATTGTGAGCATGAATCTTTGGCACAAAAAATTCTATATTACGGGGAAGGTTATTGGAGTGGGATAGAGCATTTACGAGTAGTTTCAGTAAACATCTAAAGAAGTGTAAAGTTGAACTTAAAAGGTTAAAAGGCGAGCAGGATGCCGATTCTGTTAGTCTTATAGTGAAGTGAAAAAGAACTTTTTTTTTTCATATTTTGCACCAATAGAAGAGTTATTGGAGGTAGAGGTTAAAGCAAATTTGGTTAAAAGAAGGGGACCAAAATATTAAATTTTTTCATGCTAAAGCTTCAGCAAGAAGAAGGAATAATAGAATGCAGAGGTTGCAAGGGGGTGATGGGAGATGGTGTGATTGGGAAAGTGGGTTGCTAGATGTAATGTTGGACTATTTTCAAGAGCTATTTAGTACCTCGAATGTGGATTGGCAAGAGATGGTTAATAGTGTGGTACCTTTAGTTTCTTCAGAAGACAACACTAAATTATGACCTTTATAGGAAAAAGAGGTTAAGGATGCGGTGTTTCGGATGCACCCAGACAAGTCCCCAGGACCTGATGGGATGTCACCGGGTTTTTATCAAAAAATTTGGCCTATAATTGGTAAAGATGTGGTGGATACAGTGAGGAAACTTTTTGATCAAGGGAGCCTGAACGATGCTCTTAATGATACGCACATTGTTTGATACCGAAAAAGAAAAATCCTACTTGTATGAGTTATTTGCGATCAATTTCTCTTTGCAATGTTATTTATAAAATAGTTTCCAAGGTACTTGCTAAACGAATGAAATGGTTAATGGATGGTGTGGTTGCAGATACCCAAAATGCGTTTATTCCAGGCAGGCTTATTTCGGGTAATATCCTAGTATCGTTTGAAGTAATGCATTACTTAAAACGAAAAAGAAGAGGAAATACTGGTTTCATGGCTCTAAAAAATGATATGAGTATGATAGGATTTAGTGGGATTATTCACGTTATTATCCTCAGGTTGGGTTTTCACTCTTGTTGGGTGGAGTTGATTTTGTTGAATGTCTCCTCAGTTCGGTATAAGATCACACATGATAATCATGTAATGGGTCCTATTGTTCCAACTCGAGGAATCCATCAAGGGGATCCGTTATCGCCGTATCTCTTTATTCTTTGTGTAAAAGGTTTTTCAGCTCTTATAAGGAGGTACGAGGGAAAAATGGATTAATGATATTCGTGTAGCGAATGGTGCTCCGAAGGTCTCTCATATGTTATTTGTGAATGATAGTTATTTTATATTGTAATGCGTCTTTGTTGGAGGCAGCGCGTGTAACGGAACTCCTGCAAAAGGTTGATTGCTTCAGGACAGAAAATTAATCTAATGAAGTTATCCATTTTTTTCAACACAAACATGGACATCATTATAAGAGTTAATATTTGCCAAGATCTTGATATGGTTGAGGCAGATAATGGTAGCACTTATTTGAGCTTCCTAACACTATGGGTCAAAATAAATTTGTTATATTGGGCTTTTTGAAGGAACGTATACGTCATCGTATATGATGGAGTTTTACTTTTTCAAGCAGGTAAGGAAGTGATGTTAAAAACAGTGATTCAGTCCCTCCCAAATTACGCGATGAGTACATTTTTACTACCATTAGAACTTAGTAGAGATATTGAGCAGTTGATGAATAAATTCTGGTGGAATTCAAGGTCTTCCTAGGGTAAAGGCATACGTTAGATGAGCTGGGATCAGTTGTGTATTTCGAAGGACAAAGGGGGTATGGGATTTTGAAATTTGACAGACTTTAATCTGGCATTATTGGGTAGACAAGTCTGGAGGTTATGAACAAAGCCTAGCTCATTAGTAGCAACGATTTTTAAAGCTCGTTACTAAGCTTCTGAGTCGTTTTTAACTACAAAGTTAGGGAATAATCCTAGTTTTGTATGAAGAAGCATATGGGAAGCTCAAAGTGTTATTATGGCGGGTGTAAGATGGAGAGTGGGGGATGGACCGTCTATTCCACTTCTTGGAGAACCATGGCTACCTCATAATGTTGAGCAATTTGTACCTCGGTGTCACCAGCTTTTGTTCAAAAGAAAGTGGTGTCTTTAATGGAGATTCGGGCTCATCGTTGGGACATTGATCTCGTTTTAGACATGTTTAATGAGCGAGATCAGATTCTATATTTTGGCATATCATTAAATGACAATGTTCGTGAAAATTCCTATTATTGGAGTGAAGATCGACTGGGAAGGTATATAATTAATAGTGCGTATAATCATATCCAGAATTATAAAGGGAATTGGCAACCTAGTGGGAGTTCTGGGTTCTGGCAAAAATCTGGAACTTTAAAATTCCGCCGAAGGCTAAAGATGTAGTTTGACGTACGATCACGGGATGTTTACCTTAAATGGTACAATTATCCTTAAAGAAAGTAGCAGTACTTACAATCTGTCCTGTTTGCCAGGGAGCGGAGGAAACTATATTCCATGTGCTGGTGACCTACAACTAGGGGAGAGCAAACCTCAGTTCGGTTCGGTTTTTGGATAAAACCGGAACCGAAATCGCATATCTTCGATTTTTAAAATTGATAACCGAAACTGTAACCGAACCATCAGTTTCGGTTTTAAAAATCTCGGTTCGGTTTTTATCGGATCGATTTCGGTTTTAAAACCGCCTAAATAAAAAGTATTATAAATTTTAATAAATTTATATAATAACGGTTAAACAAGTTAAGTTCTAATAAATTCAGAAAGTAAAATAATTGTTTATATAAAGTATTGATAACAAATGACGAACAAGTTTTCACAGGCTAATATCTAAACATGCAATACAAATCTGCAAAATTGATGGTGAGAAAATTTTAATCAAACATGACACTATTACAAAAAAGTGAAAAAATGTGATGGTAGAAATCACAAGCTTACTACTGATACATATGTTAAACTCAAAACTCACTATATTAATCGACTGTAAAGATAAAATAATAAATGAACAAGCTAAATAAAAGAAACAAAAATCAAATGTTGAACTAGTGCATTACAGAACTAAGGTTCAGGCAATTTGGACTCTGTTTATGTTTTAGAGCCGAGGACACTTTGTAAGTAATATTTACTATTTGGACTTAGATTGTTTTTTATTTAACTGCTTCTTTAATTTCCATATATATATATATATATATATATGTGTGTGTGTGTGTGTGTGTGTGTGTGTGAATATGTTTAATTTCAAATATCTATAAAAAATATATATATTTATTTATTTATATAAATAATCAGTTCGATTTTGGGTTTTTTCGGTTCGATTTGTACCTATAACCGGAATCGAAACCAAAAGTCTCGGTTTTTAAAAATCAAAAACCGCAACCACCGGTTCGATTTCGGTTTCGGTTTTGGCCGATTTCGGTTCGATTTCGATTGCGATTCGGTTTTTTGCTCACCCCTACCTGCAACTTTGCAGCTGAATGTTGGCTAAAGTTGGGAGTGTGCATTATGCCAAATAATGCTTAATTTTTTTCTAATTGGTTTAGCTATATAAGAGCATCCACATTCAAGACCCTATCCCCAAATATTTAGGGAAATATTTAGCTTTTATGTAAAAAATGGCTTCCATCCCATTCCCCATTTTAGGGATTAATTTTGGGGACAAGTTTTGAATCCCCATATTTGCAGATTACTGTTTTGAACCCCAAATCATCTCTCTCCTCTTTTTAATATATTTAATTGTAGTGGGTGAGTTTTGATAGTTAAAATTTAAGTGAAAGAGAGAGAAAGAAGTAATATGAAAAGGAATGTAGAGATACGGGGATGGAAAATGGGGAATGGGATGTAGAACATTTTTGATAATTTTGGGGATTTACTATTTTTATTTGGGGATTTACTATTTTTAGTAAGTTTTTGTGGATGGGGATGGGGATGGGATGTGAATGCTCCAATGGGTGTCAAATCGAAGGATTAGTTAGGAGAATTTGTCACCTTGTGGTGGGCAATTTCACATTCTAGAAACGATCTGGTATGGAAGGCTATAACACCTCGAGTTAAAGACATTTACTCTTCCGCGTTATTGTAACTTAAACAATGGAAGCATTCCCAGAATTTTCAAATTGTTTTTCCTCCATCTCTTGATGGGATTAAAGATGGAGGCACAATCTGGGTTAAATCTCAAAAAACAATTATTAAGGTAAATGTGGATGCATTGAAGATAAAGGTTGTTATGGTCATGGGATGGTAGCTCGAAATGACGGGGGCAGTTTCATGGAGGCAAGAACATGTATGCACACTGGTTTAGTGGATCCAACTCTTATGCTATGACTTTTTGTGAGGTTCTTGGCTGAATTGAACAGAAACAATGGAGCAGGTTAATGATAGAAACAGATTGCTTAATCGTTATTCAAGCACTGCGTACTAAGTTTATTCTATTCTCTTACTTTGGTCAAGTGATTATTTTTTTTTTTGCTCAGGAATGATAAATTTCATTCAAGAAAAGATGATACATCCGAAAAGATAATAAAAGCTTCATCATCTAACCGAAAGGTATGCTTAACCAATCCATGAGTCTAACAACCCATAGGAAAGAGATTCCTCCGGAAGTTTAGATAACTACACCTTTATATCCACCAAAAAAGGCCTCGTTAAAAACCCCACAAGAGCAAAACCCTATGGGAAAAAAACTCAAGCGGGGAAAAAAGAGTGCCCTACTACAATAAATGAGTACAACATTTAACAAATCCTAAAAATAAAATGACTATAAACTTCTTGACTCTTCAGCTTGATTCGTCTAGTAATCCATAATCCCACCTTCATCCATCTTCTCACCCTAAAAATCCTTCCATCTTCTATTTAACCCTTACCATCCACGAAAACTGAAAAAATCAATCCAACAAAAAATAATATGTCAACGAGCAGTTAATCGAATATACATTAAATATTTATTATTTTAAAAAACTTAACAAAATTGAACAAATTTTATATATCTAACCAAAGGGGACGCCTATGGTTAGACATATAAAAGTTATTTTCTCATAAAAGGTTTACAATATAGTCATCTAAAATGACGACAGATTCCAAATCAATAAATGATCCAACCCGTCAAAAATGACATCAACAATTGCCCAAATTTGGTCCACAAAGCCATAAATAAATGGCACACCCTCATAAGTACAAAATTATATAAAATGGTACACTCTTACTAATTAAGACATATCAAAAAAAATTCTATCCAAATCAACACCACAATCAATTCACCCCCATTATGCAAAATCACAATCATCAATTTCGGGCACATTAAACTCCCCTATCAATTAAACTTAATTACAAAAACCATAAAAATTGTACAAAAATCAAATCAATATTAAATGCTCAATCAATTAGTCCAATCAACAAATCAACACATTACCCACAATTACAAATAACGTACTACCTTAATGATACCAACAATCATGCAATCAAGAAATTAGTGTTAAAAATCCAAGCTACAGCAACTTAATTACCAACTAAACCAATGAACAAAATCAACGGAACGCGGACTTAGTGATTTAGACTCGGAAAAACTCGGGAACCAAACACAAAGAACAATAGCACAAACTCAGCTGATTAGCAGTGAAGAAAAGGAAATCGAAACAACGAAAATCGTCGACAAACAGCAACTCAATACAGAACAAGCAAAACGAGGACAACTTAGAACTCGCAGCATTTAGTAAAAAAACCGAAAACTCAGACATAACTCCAACTAATTACAGAATTCGGAAAACAGCAAAGTAAATCCTACTTAATAAAACCTCCAACAATCAACAATCAGCAACAGACTCGCAGCAACAATCAGGATACAAGAACTCTAAACAGAATTAACTCAGAAAATTAAACCCATTGCACAACCAGGGAATTGAACGAAATGCAGAAAAACAAAATTAAGCGAACTCGAACAAAACAAGCAAAATCGACTTGGAACGCAGAAAAATAAACAGACTCAACAAACAGCGAAACCTATTCGACTCAAGGCCAACGCAACTCGCAAATACAAAGATTAAACCAACAGAAAATGCAGACAAGGAAACCAGTTATTCGACTCACAGTTCATAAACAAACACATAAACTACACAAACACAAAACAAACACATAAACTTATAAACACAGCTTGGTGAAACTCAAAACAATGAAATACACATAGCGAACTCGACTCATCAAACAGCACCATATTGTATATACTACATCAACAAAAAACATGTAACTATATGATCTAGAAAGAGTACACCTTTTTATGAATGCAAAAATCTTGTCCATTAACGTGTCGATCGCTTTAACAAAATCGAACCTCAACACACACGAAAATATATTTGACAACATCGATTAAAGCCCTTGTTTATTTCTTGGTGGCATTGAGTATCCAGAGGGTGAATAATCCCTAACCAGCCCCGTGGAAGATGGACCAAAAACAGAGCTAAAGTGTCCCGCAGAAGATGCTGTGTTTATGCGGATTATACTTAGAGCCGCTCATACTTATGTTACCGTATCTATCCGAGAAAAGGATACTGACTTTCCATGCTAAGGAATTAGAATAAACATGATATCTAACGCAAGGGTTGGCTCAATTGATTAAAGAGAGGAATATCATCTTCTTGACGCATTCACATACTACATGGAGTATTAAACATCATTATCACATAAAGAAATCAAGATAAAGAGATATTCGTTTACCTAATCACCTTACTGTATAAAAATTAAAAAAAGCTCTTTTGGTCAAGTGATTATTGAGTGCTAGTACTTGTTAGAAAATATGGGGAATGTATTTTCATGCTTTGTGTATCGATATACTGATCGACTAGCACACTGCATTGCTAGATCTTCCTATTCTCTTCCAGATCTGAATTTCAATGTTGACATTATGAAATTACCTACGATTATAGATAACTCTAATTCAAATTAATGAAACATTTAATTTTCTTTAAAAAAAAACTTCAAAACTCACAATGTAGACCCCAAGTTTAATGTTTACATTGACTTTTAGATTTAAAGATATCTCTGATGTAAAATCAAAATTGGCTAAAAAAATGTAAATTTTACAAAAAAAAAAAATCAATTAAAGAATGGTGATAAAAAAGGATGTAGCACTAAGGGCCTGTCTGGGAAACCTTAAAATAAGTTCTTGTGGACTTATTTTCGGATAAAAAATTCATATTTTGATAAAAAAAATTATACAAGTATTTAATGTATGTTTGAAATTGCATAAGTTGCAAAAAAACGTGTTTCTTTCCAGAAAAAGGTAAGATTCATAACTTATTACTTAAAAAAAATCAACTTTTCTGGAAAATAAGCTCACCCACACACCCCCTATGGAGAAAAGGCCCCCATATCACATTTTTAACCTAAATATTCCATAATGTCACAACTCAAAATATGGCCCCAAATAACACAGTAAAACATAGGATCATGTAGCGTTTTGAGAATTTTTTTTTTAATTTTAATAACGGTATATCGTCTAGCGTTTTCACCCACACACAAGATGATCCAGCATTTTGCCCAGCAAAATAAGCCTTTAACTAGCGTTTTTCCAACTTTCTTGATGGGCCTCTGCATTTGGGCCATCAAAACGTGAAATAAAACAATGTTATAATACAAAACGTTTAATAATGTGGCATTTACCTGTCATTTTTAATTTTTTTTCGTGAAAAAAGTAAACTAAGGTAACACCATTTTAAGAAGAATTTTGGGGTTAAATTGTTTTTAATTATTTGGGTTCAACGGATTCCATTTGAGATTTAGAAATATTCAATTTTTTAATTAAAATTTTTTAATTTTATTTGTATTATCTTGAAGTTTCAACAGTTAACCTTTGGGATTCAACAATTAACCTTTGGGTTCAACGATTTCATTTTTAGTTTTAGAAATATTCAGAACGACGAATAAACAGTATACGAACTTAGTGTTTAAGTACAACCCTAAATCCTAACTTATCCTGATTTTTAAAAAATCGGGACTCGCTCCCGATTTTTTCAAAATCAGGCCGCTAGATTCAATTTTTTAATTAAAATTTTTAAATTTTATCTGTATTCCCTTGAGATTTCAACGGTTAACCTTTTTGTTTCAACAGTTCCATTTTGGGTTTAGAAATATTCAGAATGACGAATAAACAAGCCGTATACGAACTTATACAAAAAAGTTTGAATTCACGTTTTAATAACTAAGAACATCTCCAATAGTTGTTGCTTATAGAGTTGCCAAGTGACAAATTATCACATATAATAATTTTTTATTTTCTTTCTCTTCCATGTCACTCTTGGCAACTTTTATTTAAAATCTACTCCAATAGTTGGCAACTCTTAAAAGTTGCCAATATGGTCCCCTACATAAATTTGAGAAACAATATGATAAGATGAGAGCATATTAAAGTTGATAGGGCTATTTATACTTTTTGAAAATTATATGAGTTTTAACTATATTGGGAAGTTGCCAACTTTTGGCAACATTGGTTGGCAACTTCTTGGCAATCATAGAACTCCAATAGGTTGGCAACCAAGGATGCCATGCCAATTAAGCATAGGCAACCTCTTGGCAATCCCTATTGGAGATGCTCTAAACGAAGTTTGATTTAGTGTTTAGATGAAATCGAAAAAAAAATGATTTTGTGTTTTCAATGTAATATTGTTTAATTTAGAGTTTTCCTCCTAAAACAAAATTGGAACTATAGAGTTTACAGAGGAAAACAAACTTTGAATTAGCGTTTTATGCGAAACAAAGTTTGAATGCTACAAATTGGCGTTTTCTTATCTAAACGAATTGTAATCTAGCATTTTCATGCAAAATCAAAACAGTAATTTAAATACTATAAATGAAAACGCAGGACAAAATAGCATTTTAAATAAAAAGTAAAAACGCTAAACAAAGCTATGTTATAATGTGATATTTGAGATTAATCCCTCAAATTATAATATTTGGGATATTTAATTTAAATTTATAATATATTTAAGTCACCAACTCACCACCGTATTGTTTTTTTACTTACGGCACTTATATGTTGTAAACAGTTGACCGATCTAAGCCTATTGTCTTCTTTTCCTGTTTAGTTTAACTAAGTAGCCCTTTTAATGGACCATTGTTTAAACCAAACTCTCCGGCAACACGATCACTTTCCTCTCTTTAGTCGGATCGGAACTAGTGGACCAAAACCCAATCCAAAACCAAACAATTTGATCGTCATGGCCAAGAAAAAGCCCGTGATCGAAGGTGTAAGTGACGAGCTCAATAAAATAGCTTCTCAGAACTTGGACTTGGCGCCTGCTCGTCGACTTGTTCGTTCTTCTTTTACTCAGATTCAACAAAACTTGGATCACTGTTTATTTCAGGTTCTTTATTGTCTGTGTGTTAAGTATACTTGTTTGTACCAGTTTAGTTTGCTACCACATTTTTAACTCAAATTTATTGATTGCTAACTTACTTAAATGTGTTTCAATGCTAATGCCAAATGCTGGATAGATGGCTCCTCCTGGGATCAGAACTGAAGAGGTAACGCAAGCCCTCTTCGCGATACTTGTATATGCTTTCGTTCCACTACCAACTATCTTAGCTTACAAAATCTACGAACAGTGAATCATATGTGTTATCTATTGTGTATTTTAATGTATTTTAGGCTCGTGAATCATAAAGTATCAACTAGTAATTTAGTTTGTTGGAATATATGGTGAATGTTAGTACTATTTTTTTAAGTGCATTTCATCTTTATTCTCATTAATTTCCGAGGTGCGTAGAGGTGGTAGTAGAATGTTACTTTGTATAACATAATGTGTAGTCATGTTCGGCTGAAAACCGTTTTACCAAACAAACCTTTAAGAATCAGTCAGTAAATAAATATACAATACTTGCTGAATATACAAATGAGATGATAGTGTGATTAAAAGATATATAGTTTATGATTCAAGAATATATAATTCACCTTTGATTGTAATTGTCTAATAATATGTACATATGAACTGAAATTCACCAAGTAATTATAAGATTCAATGTTGCTAGAGTTTGGAGGCTAAAATGATTTATATACCAAAACTAACTTAGATATCAAGTTTGTTAATATGTTTATCATCATGATTCATGCCAATCAAGTGATCATTCTTATTCTACCAAGAAATTAGCAAATATTCAGTGTTTAGTTGTGTAGCCTATGTATTCTTGATTTTGGTTAGTTGCCTATACTGCATTGCAGTTCTTGGAAATTGGTATTGATTTTTTCGTTTTTAGGCACATTTATACATTGAGTTGATTCGATTTGTAGTGGTATGAGTTGAACTCAAAACATCAAGAAATTTTTTGTAAAAGTTGGTTGCCTAAACCTGGTGTTCGGATCAAAGCTGCTCTGTGTTTCTGTCATGGATATGGTGATACTTGCACTTTCTTCTTTGAAGGTTTGTGATATTATTTATTGATATATTGATTTTTGCATTGGGTCTCTAGTCCAATGCCAGCAATTATTATATCTATGATTTAATTCGTAAATTGTATATTTTAGGTATTGCCAAGCAAATTGCTGCTTCTGGATATGGTGTTTATGCAATCGATCATCCTGGTTTTGGTCTCTCAGAAGGATTACATGGTTATGTATCCAGCTTTGACGATATAGTTGACAATGTGATCGAACAATATACGATAATTAAAGGTGCGTCATATGTGAACCCAATTCCCTGAACAACATGTAGTCCATTGCCATCAACCATTTTACGCCTTCATGCTATGTGTCAGTGTCACATTGGCAATGATTGCCTTTGTAATTTTGACTATAAATATATATCCCCTTCTCTTTATTGAAGAGCATGAATTGCAAAAGGGTTATTTGTTAATGTTGTGAAATTTTTAATTTCTTATTACTTCATGGTTTAGCAAGTCAGTTGGATGATATGGTTTGAAAATTCTTGTAACAATAATTGCTAGGAAGGCCTGAAGTAAGAGGTGTACCTCGCTTTTTATTGGGTCAGTCCATGGGCGGTGCAGTTGCTATCAAGGTTCATCTGAAGGAACCACGCGAATGGGATGGGGTGGTACTTGTAGCTCCAATGTGTAAGGTAAACTGATATTCAACGATACATTTTTAGATGTTCAAGCAGCAGCAAATACAGTTTTGAATTATACAGAATTGCAAGTTTCATCATTTAAGATGAAAATCTGGGTCCTGATGACATGTATAAACTTCTTGTGTGCGTTTGCGCACAACTGCACATATGCTAACCTTCCACCCAATTTACTGTTTTTTGTTAAAAAGATATTATGCTTTTATTGTTAGCTGTGCTTGGTCTTTGTATGAGCTTTGTAAGACAATTACTACTCTATTTTCAGATCAAAATGTGAAAGTTTCTACTCACAACATCTGATATATAAACCTTGGATTTGTTTGGAAAACCACTTCTGATATATTGCTTTAAAACTCATGAGGCCTTGTATTTGACCTATTATGTTGTTACTTCATCCTAGGATATCCTTCAAAATGTTGGATAAGTTATCTGATTTTGCCTGAATAGTTCCAAATATGAATGATGCTTATGTACTGATGATCAAATTTTCAGTTTTTAGCCTTTTTGACTTAATGCTGAACTGAATGTTCCATTTATTCTTTACATTTTTTGACATAATAAACAATAACTATCATCTAGTTGTTCTGCATTCCTTATATGATTGTGAATATATGGTGCTTGTCTTAGACTGTCAGCTTGTAGTACATTGTCCGCGAATGGGATAGATGCTTTGCAGTTTGGGTCAATGATAAATCTGTAAAGAGTAAAAAGAGGAATATTTTAACTTATTACATATCCTTATATTCCTAACAAATATTGCCTGACATTGAGTTTCTGCCAAGATTGCAGAGGACATGAGACCTCCAGAACCACTTGCAAAGGCCTTAATCATGCTCTCCAGAGTTATGCCGAAAGCTAAGCTAGTACCCCAGAAAGATTTAGCTGAGCTTGCGATTAGAGACTTGAAGAAAAGGAAGCAGGTGTGTTCATATTGTACTCTCTATTCTCCAATCTTGAAAAGAAGTAAATAGGTGAAAGCATAGTGTCTGGAACAGGAAGATGGCCTACTATAGTGCTTAACAGATTTTTTTTTTCTTATTAAATTTTTACAGAATTTCAG